>PVKU01005540.1:0-121295 GCA_004027475.1 Anoura caudifer | reverse complement strand
CGGTTGGTGAGCTGCCAGGGCCTGGCCCAAGCCAGGGAGAAGGGCTGTGGGTAGGTGTGGTGGGGGGGCGAAAATGTAGGGGAGGGGGGCGGAGAGGGGTGAGATTAGGAGGGGGCGTGGATGAGCGGGGCGTGTGGTGCGAGGAGTGTGGTGGTGGTGGTGGTGTCAGGGGAAGGCGCTGGCGTGGAGAAGGCCCAGAAGAGGGGTGTGGGAAGTGTAGTAGTAAGGAGGTGTGTAGATAGGCTGGAGTGGAGGGGAGAAGGTGCAGACAGGTGGGGAGGAGGGAGGCGGGGGGGTGGTGGTGGTAGGAAGGATTTGTGTGGTGGGGGGGGCTGGGGCTGTTGTTTTGGGGTCCCTGTCTGCGGGGGAGGGCCCCTTTGGCTGTGATAGGGCCTCCTGTGGGAATGGGCAGGTGCGTTGGGAACTTTGGTGGCAGAGTAAGGGTGGAAAAGCAGAAAGGAGGAGGAAGGAAGGCCAGGACCAGCAACAGAATAATGGCACTGATGTGGAATCCAGCCTCACGGTGGTTCAGGGTGATTGGGGAGGGAGGAAGGAGGGATTTGGAAAGAGTTTTGGGGAAGAAGCTTGGAAGAACGGGACTCTGTACTTCTGATTATGTGTTGGTCACAGGTGCTTTGGTTGAGGAGTTCCCGTGAGGCAGGTTAAATAAGGTTAAGGAGTTACACGTGAGGCAGGTACACTTGTGGGAACTTACGTTCTGAGCTTGTTCTTTCAGGTCAAAGAAAACAATTACCGCGGACATGGTGACAGCGTGGACCAGCTTTGTTGGCATCCAAGTAATCCTGACCTCTTTGTCACCGCATCCGGAGACAAAACCATTCGCATCTGGGATGTAAGGACTACCAAATGCATCGCTACTGTGAACACTAAAGGTGACTTCTGAGAGGGCAGTAGGAAGATAAGCTACTGATACTCATTCAACAAACATTTTCCAAGTATCTTCTCTGTGCCTGCTGTTAGTTGAGGGACATCCTGAACTCCAAGGACATCACAGTTTAGTGCAGGGAGGGAGCTGTATGCATTAAAAAACAAAACAAAAAACCTAACAAAATATGACATGGGTCATCTTACAGTGGAGACGTCTGTAAGGTAGATGCCTGGAACGGAAATGCTTAGGTCTGCCTGGGGGAAGACAGGGAAGGCCTCACCAAATCTGAGCGGACTCTTGGAATAGCTGTAGGAAGTTAGTGGTCAGGGTGTAGTGGGAGGGCAGGGCAGCTTTCGGAGGGAGCAGCAGTGCACAGGTGCGGAGAATTTGGGAAGCTGCTGATGGGCTAGAGTGGCTGAAGCCTGGATGTCTTGGTGGTCTGGGAGAAAACTGCCCTGAAAGTTGTGGAATGCATTTGTAGACTGTATTCTTCACCAGGTATTATCCTATAAATGTAACTTATCATATTTTATTGATTAAGATGTCACTGATTATAAGATGCACTGATATTTTAATTTTCATTAGGAAAGGAAATAAAGCTTCCAGTTAACCATGTACACTAAAAATTTTAAGATGCATTTGATGCATTTTAAGACACAGCATAGAAAATAAAATGTTGAAAAAAAATATGAATCTTAGAATTGGTGAAGTTGATGAAATTTTAATTGATGTGCTCAGTGTGGACCACTGGACTTTGTTAATAAGACCTGAACCTGTTGGGGGTAGGGGGGTGGGTGGAGGTAGAAGGTGTTATAAGGGGGATAAATGGTAATGGGAAAAAAGTACAATAAAAAAAAGACTCATACCTGTAAGTGGAACGATGCAGTGATTTCCCCAAGTATACAACTGGTGATGCATAAGTGATTTATGGGTACATTGATGAACATTAAAAATTGGATGTCAGAAAAAAAGAACCAGCTTATTGACTTTATCACTTAAGTTTATTAAAGCAAAAAAAGTTTGAGTCAATCTGTAGAAAACTCTTCGATAGAGAAAGGAATAGCTGTTACGTGGACAGGACAGAAATTGTGAAAGTGCCATGTGGGTGACGGGTTTGAGAAATGCTGGTGTAAGACAATAAGGGGCTATGATGACAAATCTAGTGGTTCTGTTACTTCACACTTTAATGGTTTGGCTCATCCCTCTTCTATTTCTTCATCTGTAAAATGAGGATCATAAATTGCTAATAAATAGCATGTTGTGTGGATCAAATGGGGAAATGTGTAGGCGGGTGTGCCTGACTCACAGCTTCTGATAGTTAGGTGCTAGTTGCCTTCCATTGACTGTGACCTTGATGAATGAGCTCTGGAGATAACGCTGGCTTGCCTTCTAGAATAACCAGATAAACTTCTGGAGGATTCTGGGCAAACATTCTCTTACTGAGTATGCCTGGTTTTCCAGGGGAGAACATTAACATCTGCTGGAGTCCCGATGGGCAGACTATTGCTGTAGGCAACAAGGATGATGTGGTGACCTTTATTGATGCCAAGACACACCGCTCAAAGGCGGAGGAGCAGTTCAAGTTTGAGGTCAACGAAATCTCCTGGAACAATGACAATAACATGTTCTTCCTGACCAATGGCAATGGTTGTATCAACATCCTCAGGTGAGGGGGTTCTGGCTCAGGGAACTGTCCTATCTTTAACAGCTGGGTACTCTGGTGGTTAGAGTTAAGTTAGATTCTGGAGGAACTTAAAGGATGAGTAGTAATGAAGAACCCTAACACCTGTTGAGCACCTTTGAGCCAGGCACCTAAAATTTTGCTGGGTCCTCCCAGAAATCCTAGGAGGGTTGATGGTGTGTTTACCATTTGACAGAGAAGGATCTGGGATTTGGACCCACTAGTGGGCTGGTAAGTAGCAAAACTGGATGCACTTTGAATCATAGCTAATTTGTAGCCTTAACGTCTCAGCTTAAATAATACATTCCCTCCAGGGAAGCCATTTTTCCACCCCCTCCCCAAGGTTAGAGACTTTTTTCATGTACTTCCTTTTAGAAGCATTTCTCATTTTCTATCGTAACTGCGTATTTACTTGTCTATATCCTCCATTAGACTTAAATTCCATGAGGGTAGGGATTGTGTTTAACTTGTTTGCTATTGAATTTCTAGTGCCTAGCCCAGTACCTGCCACACTTACAAGTATTTCAGTAAATAGTTGCTCTTAAATGAATGAAATTGTGGAATTGAAATTCAGGTCCTTCTGGTTCTGTTCTTTCTACTATCTTGGGTGAGCAATGCAAGGCAGGGTGAAATAGGTCTTACGTTAGAGAGGCTGGGAGTTTGCTGTGGAAAGCCAAGGAAAGAAACTTGAATTGAGGGTTGAAGGAGGCAACTTCTGAGTCTGACCTTGAAAGATGAGTAGAATTTTAAGAATCAGAAAAAGGGAACTGTGTGGTTGACAACACAGGTGTGCGTGAGCAGGATTTATTTGGAGAGTGGTTGGTAGGTCAGGGTTGCTTAGAGTAGTGCAGTTCAGGTATCTGAACAGAGGGTCTGAAAATGGGAAGATGAAGTTGAAATACGGTTTGGGACTTGATTATGAAAGGCATGGAATTCCATGCTCAGCAGCTTGATTTTATGCTGTAGGCAGTGGGGATTCTGTAACTTTGTTTTAAAATCTCTTTAGTAGAAGGTAAAATAGATGTAGAAAATGATGTAAAACAACCATGTAGCTTAATGAACAATTGTGTATTACATCTGTGTAGCGCCATGCATGTCAAGGAATAGGACTTTGCTCGCCATCCCAGAAGTCAGTCAATAGATTTTATCCTCATTATAACTCACTCCCCTCAAAAGTAAACACTGTCTTGATTTTTATAGTTATTTATAGTTTTAGCTTCCAAATGTGCATCCCTAGATAGTCTAGTTTTTGACCATTTAAGAAGTTTTGATGATTTTCTTAAGTCTGTTAAACTAGAGAGGCCCCCTCCAATCCTTTGTTTTACTTATAATTTAACTGTTAAAAAAAAAACAGACTGTTAACCAAACTAGAACCCTGGTGGAGATGCTCCCAGCCTGGATTTTGCTGCTTTCATGTTTACTTATTTGTTGGAATGTGAGACACTTCCCCTCATGGGCCGTTTGGTTACTCAGGAATGTGGTTCATTTAGGAAAGGCAGGATAAATTCTTCTTTCCCTTTGCCATCAGGGGGTGAATTAGTTCCCTATCACCTTCAAAGATGCCAGGCTAGTGTCTAGTCATTTTGGTCATCCAAGTGCACTGTCTAATTTAGTTTCTTCAGGGTTGGTTGGCTCATGGGAACGAGATTCCCTGAGCTCATACTTATTATAACATATACTTATAAAAATTTGTAGATGCTTTATTATATTGTGCTTGTTCTTTGAACTCTTTATAATTGACAGTTTTGCTAGTTATGAAAATCCTTGATTTATATTTTCTTGCTTTTGTATCAAATGTGTTAATATCTTCTTTTTGGCATAAAATGTTACTGTCAAAAGGTTGAATGATAATTGAAAAGTTCAGTAATTTTCCGACTCTGTCGTGTCCGGGTTTGTATTCTGAGGTGATCGATGTGCTGTTTCAGCATGTTGTTTGGAATCTGTGTTTCAGGAAAGCTTTCTTGAATTGCAGTCTTCAGTGTCTGTTCTGCGTTCTTGGTTTTCCCCTTCAGTGTCTCCTCTGACCGTTTTGGTGCCACAGTCCTCTTACCACAGTTTCATCGCTGTCTGTCTTGCTTTGCAGCTACCCAGAGCTGAAGCCGGTGCAGTCCATCAATGCCCATCCTTCTAACTGCATCTGTATCAAGTTCGACCCCATGGGGAAGTACTTTGCCACAGGAAGTGCAGATGCACTGGTCAGCCTCTGGGATGTGGATGAATTGGTGTGTGTCCGGTGCTTTTCCAGGTCAGCTTCTCTGCAGCATTTCCTCGCTAGATAATTTTGTTTCATCTTAGGTGACATTGTGCCTTCTTATTAGGTTATTTAAAAGTCTTTTATTTTTCAATTACAGTTGACGTTCAATATTATATTAGTTTCAGGGGTACAGCATAGAGGTTAGACACTTATATAACTTAAGAAGTGACTCCCTGCTAAGTTTAGTGCCCCCCGCCCGACACCATATATGGTTATTACAGTGTTATTGACTATATTCCCTGTGCTGCTCTTTACATCCCCGTGCTGTTGGGTTATTGTAATCTCTCCTTTGTCTACTCTGTGTATTGTAGGCTGGATTGGCCTGTGAGGACCCTCAGTTTCAGCCATGATGGGAAAATGCTGGCCTCGGCATCGGAAGATCATTTTATTGACATTGCTGAAGTAGAAACAGGTAACTGAAGCCTCCCTACCCTCTGCCTTTCCCCTCTGGTCATCAGGACTTCTCTTGCCACGTGTTTTCAGTTCATGTTATTTCTTCGTCAGCTTTAGTGGAAATGAGTTTGTCTCCTTATGACAAGCTTATTATGACTGTTACAGTCAGGTGTTGATGAGCAAAGAGTCAGGAAAGGCAGGAGCAGGTCTGAAGGAAAGTGACTTAGAAAACTATTTGTATTTTGTTCACTTTCTATTCATTATTATAATAAAAAACTTAAAATACAGGAAGTGGGAAGAAGAAAGAAGGGTTATCTGTGGTCCCCCATTTAACTGCCACCTCTTCTTAGCATTTTGGTATATTTCTATCTTGCCTGTATATGAATATATATATTTGTAATTTAAGGAATTATCGAAGTGGATGTGATTTCCTTTAAAAACAACAAATCAGAACTTGCAAACAGAAAAATAGGAGAAGAGCAATTAATTATTTTATAAAAGAATTTCTTCAGTTTTATTTCTTTATTTTTATTTTTTATTGAATTTATTGGGGTGACATTGGTTAATACCTGAGTTTTATTTTTTAGTACAGCTGTGTTTTTGGAAATACATGATATTTTAGTAAAAGAATTCAAACTATACAGAAAACTTCAAAGAAGAAAACTTGAAATTCTGTGATTTAGAGAATGCCATCATTGCTAACGTTGTGTGGGGGCGTGGTCCAGCCATCTAGACACAGCTCCTGTGATGCTGGGGTGCTCACCTCTTATCCTGCATCTGCAGGTGAGCCAGCCACCTCGCCTGCCGAATGTCCCAGCTCCTTTTGGTGGTGGCTGCTGAGCTTACGTCCACTTTGGGATTAAATTCCATTCTATATACTATTAGTGGCTTCTAAGGTTTGCGTTGTTATGAATAATACTGTGATGTGTGTCCTTTATTTCATTTTATATGTATGATCATCTTTTTGCATAAACCATTGAAGTGGGAATGCTGAGTCCCATTGAAATGTGCTTGCATTTTGTGAAGGACCAAACCAGCTCACGGAAAAATTACTGCCGTTTGCTCTTAGCTGTGTGTGTGTGCGCGCGCGCGCGTGTGTGTACATACATGTTTTTCCCATACCTTACCTGATATATGTAAAATATGATTTAATTCACATGTATTCTTTCAGGAACATGTTAAATGTGGCTGTATTTTTCTAAATTGTTTAACAAATACTTTTTTGAGGTTATTTCTTAAAATTTGTTTTCTAGTTATAGTTGACACACAGTATTTAGACAAATACTTTTAACATGTTGGGTTTTAAACAAAAGTTCCTTATTACCTAGGTTAAAACTTAAAAGCAAGATGATTATCACAGTAAAGCACAGTTATGTTATTTACAACATTTTAATACGTAAATGGGACACAGTCTAAATTTTCATCATGGTGGACTAATGAAGTAAGTTGTGATGCATCCTGTCATAGTGTGCCAAGAGAAAGACGTAGCTCTGTGTGCCGAAGTGGAAGATGCACAAGGCGTAGTACTGAGTGAGCAAAGCAGGTAGCCAACCATGCGTGTGATATGTTAACATTTAGGTACAGAAACCAAATTGAACTTGATTGAAAAACATTTAGAAGAACTTAGATCAGATTTGTAAGATTAGGAGAAGACTTAAATAGGGAAAAAAATAAATTTAAATGATCAGTTATTACTGCAACGAGTTAAACAAAATTAATTCAATTTCTCAGCCACCCTGAGCACCTGTCAGGGCCTTGGTAGTGCCGTGTGGCCCGTGGGAGCTGTGTGGGACAGTGCGGACACAGAGCATTTCTGTCACAGAAGTGTTGTTGCACGTGCTGCTTTGTACCCTCGACCTGTGTGAATCTGATGCAGTAAAACATGTCTTTACAGATTAGTTTGTAAACTGAGTAATACAGGCTAATTATAGAATATTTGGAAAATGCTAACAAATATAAAGGAGAAATTAACAGGCAGGTATAGGTTCATAATATAGAGAGAATCATTGCTAACAGTTTAGTGTATTTCCTCTGGTCTTTCTTTCCTTCTACGTAGTATATATTTTTTCTGTTGTTGGAATCATATATTAGATATAATTTTGTATTCTACGTATTTTTTAATAGTTAAATGTAAAACAAAGTAAATTTAAATTTTATTCCTGATAGCATGTAAAATGGAGCCTCATTTTAATACAGTCCACTTCATTTTCAGCTCTGCAGACATGCGTACACATTGCCTAAGTCTGGTGGAACTTTGATGGTCTGGAATAGTAACGTCAGTCTCAGAGTCAGCACCTCATTTATCGTTCAAAAACTACACTTTCCAATGAACTGAGGAGATATTAAAGTTTATGAAGCCACATTGTTTATTTTAGGCTTCTTCATGTCTACTGTGATGTTCTTGAACTATATACATTTCTTTATTAATCTCATATCAAATAACCCGCGGCCAGAGACCTAGTAGTAGCACTCTCTGAAACCGATCCTTAATGTCTCTGTCACTCAGAACTTTGCTCATAGAGATACAGGCTGCCAGATCCTAGCATCATGAAGAGTGGGTAACTGTCCCGTACATAGAATTTCTCTCTCTCTCTTCCCCTCCCTCCCTCTCTCTTTCTCTCTTTCCCTGTTCATACACATATACAAACATAAATATCTATGAAATAGCTTTATTGAACTATAATTCACATGGTTGGCTAGTTTGAAATATATAATAGAGGGTATTCTGCATTTTTAAATTGATACCAAACTGTGAATGTTTTACTACATTGATCTTAATCCTCAAGTTGAAAAACTGTAAGCAGTATTAAGGGAATAACAACATTAGAAAATAATTTCTAATTTCAACAAGTGGGAAGAAT
Organism: Anoura caudifer; assembly: GCA_004027475.1. Lineage (NCBI taxonomy): Eukaryota > Metazoa > Chordata > Mammalia > Chiroptera > Phyllostomidae > Anoura > Anoura caudifer. Next base: position 113,217 of record PVKU01005540.1, on the reverse strand, counting down.
AGCATTTTGGGGAAAAGACCTGTATTTCTCTGATCAGAAGGCATTGGAGTTTAGTAGACCTGTGTCTTTGGAAACAGACCGACCTCGTGCTGACTCTGTTGCTTCCTTGAGGTGACTTACCTGTTCAGTCACTCATTTCTTTGTACAGTGGGTTTGAAATCGCTACCTGTCTTGCTGGGTGGTGGTTACACTTTATGGGAATAGAGTCTAGTCCACGTGATTCATAAGGGCACTCAACAGACATTGAGTGCTCTCACTGTTTTCCCAGGGAGTGTAGACTAGCGGATCGGGGCGTAGGCTCTTAAGTTAACCTGGCTGTGTTCAGATCCTGCCCTGCTACCTACTGGCTTGTGACTTTTCTGCACCTCAGTGTTCTCTGTAAAGTGGGGTGATGGTTGTATCCGTCTCAGGGGCTGTTAAGTGGATTAAATGAGTTAATATAGCTAAGTACTTAATGACTGTGGTCTCTTGTTATTAATGTATTGATTGATTTCTCTATATTGATTTTTATAGGAGACAAGCTATGGGAGGTGCAGTGTGAGTCCCCGACCTTCACTGTGGCTTGGCACCCCAAAAGGCCTCTGCTGGCATTTGCCTGTGATGACAAAGATGGCAAATATGACAGTAGTCGGGAAGCAGGAACTGTGAAGCTGTTTGGGCTTCCTAATGATTCCTGATTCGGAGGACCTGACGTAGGGAGAGGGCCCGGGCCTTCCTTTGTATGATTAGTTTGGTCCTTTCTCCTGGAGTAGTTGTGTGCACTTACAGTGTTTGTAAATTAGTATGAATTATAAAAGTCTTTTTTTTCAGGCTGCCCGTTCCAGTTGCCTTCCTGTGTGTCGTATGAGCCGTTTCTTTTCATTCCCCCTTGCACGAGGCTCCGCAGTGTGGGCAATGATACCAGCATACCTTGGCCTCTGGCTGTCTCCTGTCTTCCTGCTTTTGGGTACAGGGCAGACTTTGCTGGACTTGGCTCTGCCTGGGCAATACCTCGTTTGGAGGGTGGGAGAAGAAGGGTGACTTGGGGATGGGTTTTTTTATTTTTTATAATGAAAGAAGTACATGTAATTTTGAGAATTGAATAATAAAAATGACTTTTTCATTAAAAGACTTTTAGGACTTTTAAAATTATGGTATTATTATGTTATTACAGGGAGATGTTGACATTTTGCATTTAAAAATAAATGCCAAGTAGAGTTTAAAGGTTGTAATTCTGTTGTTTAATCTACTAACCCAAGAGCCTGAGAGGTGCAGGGACACAACACACAGCGCACAGGCAGCAGTTGTGTGTGTACGTGTGCGCGTACGCGCGCGTGCCTGTCCTCGTTCTTCAGATTTATGGCCAATACTGGGAAAAGTAGTCAGAAACAGGAACTACATGATCAGGATGAGAAGAATACATTAGAAAGTCAGGACTGGGGATATCGAAACAGAAATATGCAAAGAATAAGTAGTTGAGTGATTGAACTAAAATTTGGACTCTGCACTCCCTGGTAGCAAAGTGAAGATGGGGGTAAGTCAGCTACTTCATAGTAGAAAGAGAAGCTCATGCCAGCTCCTCAGAGCAGAGCTTTTGTTAGCTTTTGCCTCCAAAAGAAATGGCTTGTGTAGGGGATTCTGGTAATGTCTTGATTTTCATTGTGTTTTAATGTATTTCAGCATAAAACAGGGATACACCTCAGTAAACGATGTTTGTAGAAAAAGCAGGAAAGCAAAAAGAAAAATCGTATTCCTAGCACCACGAATCACTATTAGTATTTTAATGTATATCCTGGGAGTTTTCCTATGCTCATTTGTACATAAAAACATGTTGAGCTATATAAATGTCTTGAAGACAAACCAAGTATGACAAGATAAGTCACGCAGGGTCTCAGTGCCATCTCGAGTAGTATAAACATTCAGTAAGTCTTAGTAGACATATTTAGTTGTTGGTCGTTCCCTCTGTGTCTGGGACTGTAGTGAGCACTTTGCATTAGCTGTTGTTCAAGTTTTGAATCACCTCCTGAGGCTGGGCACCGTCCTTTTCCTGCTTCAGGGAGTAGAAGTAACTTGTTGCTGCTCATTAAGTGCCAGCGCCCAGACCTGGGTGCCTTTGTTGCTGTGGCTGTTTGGTTCCCATTTGCATTCCCATCTTACTGGAGAGTGGCCCATGGCTCTGAGCGGTCACTTTTGGCCTGGGTTAGTGCCTGATGGACCGAGCCTGGTCTTCTGGCTCAGCAGCATTTCCCCCATCCCCTAGAGCAGCCTCTGCTTCCACCTTTTCTGAAAAATGGGTTTTTCAGTTGCAATCTGACATTGTCAGGAGTTCAGTGTTCCTGTCACTGGGAGTAAACTTTGGCGCATTGTTTCTTGTTTTTGCAATAGCTTGTCATTGTTGTGGTTGTTCTGTGTTTCTCTGGAACATATGCCCCTGTGGCACTGGAACCAGATGCTAAGGTTTGGATTAGATTCTTGATATTTGATCGGCTCTCCTCTTCCATCCGTGTGGATGTTTTTCTCTGGGTTTGTGTATGGCATTGATTGTGCCAGCTATCACTTAAGAGATTTTTTGCTTTCAATGTGTGGGACTTGTAGCAACAGGAAAACATCTGTGAAGAAGGAACCTTGGCTTCTGGTTGCTTTCGCTGACTGTCAGGGTCTTGCTGACATTTCTGTTTTGGCTTCGGAATCCTGGAGGGGCTCCTTCCTGGCGAAATGACATGATGTGTTGCAGACCGGAGAACGCCTGTGGTTTGAGTGAGACCCTAGTTTAGAGCAGGGAGGATGCTGTTCAGGAGCAGATGTGGCTGTTTATTATTCAGTAAGCCCAGGGATGTCAGATAATCGCTGCTGCAGACACTGGCAAGTCAGAAGTGGGTGGTGAGGTCAGCCCTGAGCTGGACTTGAGTTGGCAGGGAGAGTCATATGTGCTGTGCCAGTGAGCCACTGCTGTGTTGACTAGAATTACAAGTCAGGCTAAGAAATAGGTGGCTAAGATTATGTCATCTCTCTTGTTGAGATCCTGGGTGCTCTGTGGCATGAGATCCAGGGAAGGAGAAAACCTGCCAAATGGTAAGATTGTCTGAGGTGTGCGTGTGTGTCTTAAGAATTTTCCGTTCATCCTCAGCTGTCCCGGGTCAGGCCGTGCAGTCAGCAGTGGAGAGGGGCTGCAGTTCCTGGCAGAATGTATTGGCGGGGCTAGAGCAGGGCGTCCTGCTCAGATGCAGGTAGGCCAAGGAGCAGGCTACACTCTCCACATCATGTGAGCACCAGAGGGTGAACCGGGAGGAGGCCAATTCTAGCAGGTCCCAGAGCAAAGTGGTGTGTGGAGTGTATGTTAGGAGTTGGTTGGGATGTGACTCTGTGGGTGGGTTCAGTTTAGAATGACCGGGAATGGGGTGGAAACAATCTTAATCTCTTTCCTGTGTCAAAGATATATTCTACTCCCTAGGGATTTTAGTCACAAAAGGGACTGTGCAGTGTTTATCCTCTTGAGAAGCAAAACAGCCTAGGGAAGGAATTAAAAGGTAAGCCTGTATTTCAGAAGGGGAGTAGAGACCATGCATGTAGAAGGGCAGTGCACACTCAGACACACCTGTATGTAGGTGAGGTATTCCTCCTTTTCTCCCTCCGACACTAGGGCGGTGGAAGTGAGGCTGGCTTTATACTTGAGCAGAACCGGAATTGGATCCCAGCGCCTGCAGTGACTGGTCTGACCCACTTTCCTCATCCGTAAAGTGGGGACGATGAATTGTCTTTGGGTCGCTAGGAGAATTAAATGAGATAAAGTATTTGTGAAGTACCTGCCACAGCACCTGACATGCTTAATTAATGTATCCCTCTCGCTTGAGGAGGAGCAGCTTCTAATGAGAACATGGCCAGGCCACAGAGACGTGCCATCAGTCTGTCAGCTTTCTGGGCTCTAAATGCCAGAGCCGAGGGAGCCATGTTCATCATCCCAGGAAAGGGTGTTGTGAAGGCAGCAGACTTGTCCATCACACCCTGGGCACGGCGCAGGTCAGAGGGGAGAGATTGGATCTGCGTTCTGCTGCCTTCCAGCCCTGTGATGGATGAGTGCGTGTGAATGGTGGAGCGGAAGTCAGAACTTTACCAACTGTGGGGATAGGAGTCAGGAGAGGGTCAAGTTCTTGTTTGCTGAGGCTCTGGCAGAGGGCGGGGAGCAGGAGGACGCAGTGCAAGTGTGGAATGTGGAGGAGGTGAATATAGGGCAGAGGACGAGTGGTGAGGGGTGCTGCAGCTTGGAGCAAAGCTGAGGTGGTGGCAGAGTCCTGGGCAGTGGAGAAGATGGTCAGATAGAATGGGGGCAGGTTGGAGACAGGGAGGGGGTGTCAGGCTCTGGGTCACTTCATTCTGCACCGGTTGGTCATGCTGCATGGCAAGCGGGGAAGAGCAGGATTGACATGGATTGAGTTCCTTGTTCCGCCGTCAGTAACTGGGAGATTGGCCAAGTCACTGCACTTCCGTGAGCTGCAGTGGCTTATTTTTATGATGTTCATAGTAACAGTGTAGCCTATGAGGGCACAATGTATGTATGTCAAATGCCCTGTAGATTGTGAGTGTTCAATGAATAGCTACTACTATAGTGCAGGTGTTAATACCATTTCTGTGTCCAGTCGAAACCTTCCTACCTCATGAGGCTTTCACTGCCCCTGAGCTTATCTCGTTTTGCACAGTGAAGGGGGGATGGGTGGAATTTGTAGGAAATGAGTATCTAACACTGTTTAATACTGGTTTGTAGAGCGAAGGCTGTTTATTTTCGTTTAGGGATACTGAATTGAGAACTAGTCATCAGTAATTGCCTGTTTGCCAGCAGTTTACGTGTTTGAAATTGTTGCTGACATGGAACCACCAGCTGTTGAACGTCAGGGCACCCGACGTCTTGGTCTTTCACCTTTGAAGAAGCAGAGAGAGTGTGAAAACATTTCCCTGACCGGCAGTGTCAGTAACAAAGCCACTGGGTGCCACCTGCCCTGGCTGCAATGTCACCGAGGATCACTGGAACCACCCTGGATTTGGCAAGAACAACTCACTAAACATATCTTGTTTCCTTTCACTTTCTTCATAAGGTGACTGGCGCAGAGGTGAGGCAGAGGCACACATGCGTCACGGGGGCTGTCAGCAGGTCTCCGGGCGTCCTGGGGACCGAAGGAGAAGTGGGCGGGGCACTGACTGTTCCCAGAGTGGGAATTAAAGTCCACGTGGAGAAAGGTCTCTCCTGAAACGGATGTCACCGTGGGGTTCCTTGAGGATGACCAGGCCTGTGATGACTTACTGGCCATTTCTGCCCGGCAGCATCTCTGCTGCAGCTGCTGGAGTGCGGCGTTCCACACAGTGGAGAGGGGCCCTCTTGCCCTTTTGGTGGAAGGGAATCATAGCTGGAGTGACCAAATGTCTGAGCTTCCCCTGAGTATGGTCACTGTAAAAGGGGTGGGGGGTGGGCAGAATCAGGCTGTACCCTGGACCCATTTTACAAGTGAAAATGGGGGTTCAGGGATGTTAGGGAACTTGCCTAGGGACATTAGTTTGAAGTCCATGGTCTGCCACTGTGTTGTGTCCTGCACATGGGTCCAAAATCCCAACCATTTAGGTTCAGAATAGTCTGGATGTGGCTTGTCAGTCACAGAGGTGTAAAGGCTGGGAGTCTTAGAGGATTGTCAACCATCAACATGGGGGTTGGTCTGGTGCTTTCTGGCAAAAATGCTGATGGGCAGAAACCAGGGAAGAAAGGTAAAGCCCTCATTTAACCCTCAGTGGCCCACAGAGGTAGGTGTTGTAGCCCTCAGCTCATGGGATATGAAGCCGGCCTAGAGGGGGGATGTTCCTCGCTCCAGTGATGCAGGTGTAGGAGCAGGATCTCAACCTCTGTGTATGAGTGCAAAGCCAGGATCTTCCCAGCAGGTGGTTTCCCTCAGCCCGGGCCACACACCAGCACCGCCCTCTCCAACCCGACTCCCAAGGCGAACCCCACATCTAACTGGTGGAGAGCCGCTGCCCTTGTCCTGCTGTTGCTTTGGGCTATTGAAAGTCGGGTGGTGGTGGTATGGGAGAAACCCCCAGAAACTCAGTTCTTCTCATCGAGGTAGTAAAGAATTATAGGCCAGCGAGCCTGATAGCATGCAAGAAAAGTTTAGTAATGCTAAGTTCTAATAGGAAAGCAAAAGCAAGAGTGGCCAGAGGCCTGGTGACCAGCACCTGGATGGCCAGAGGCCAGGTGGCCAGGGGACCCTGGTGTGGCAAGAGAGCCCCAAGGCCCAGAGAGGAGGCCAAGAGACAGTCCTTTGTTCTGAGGACGTGTATAGTTGGGGTGGGGGCTGAGAAGTTACATATTGATTGATGGGTAAAGGTGGTGCCAGCTTCCCCAGGGAGACGTGACTACCCAAACGTGTGTGATGGGGGCAGGGTCCTTTGGCCTGAATCCTTAACTTGCTCTAGGGCCTGTTTGTTCATTTTGCCTACTTGATGGGAGGCAGTTAACCAAAGCTGTTTTATGGGTTTTTTTCTTGGGGCACTGTGAACGCCCTCCCCTTCTCCCTTCTAGGCCTTGGGATGAATATGCAGTCTCAAGGTTCTCCTTTTTGCAGCCAGTGGAGATGGTACACACGACTTTCAAGGGCTCCCCCTCTCCTGCACTACCATAATTTCACTTGTCTGGGATGTCTGGTGGCCTCATCGGACCAGCTTCAAGATTATTGGGTCGAGCTTTTGCTTTTAGTCCCCTGTATTAAGTTCTTTGTTAAACTACAATGGGGAGGGCCCTGCCTTTATTTCCTGCTCATTCCACCGTAACTGTCACAGAAACAGCCCTGGAGTGTGGAGGAAGAAGGCTTCCAGGAGGAGGCATTCGAGGTGGTCCTAGAAGGATGGGCAGGAATTGGCCAGGGAGCCCGTGGAGGAGGTTTGAGGCAGGGGGCCCATGCAGGCAGAGGTGTGGAGACACGGACCGTCCTGTGCTGGTGTGGCTGACAGGAGCCTGGGCAGCAGGGGGCAGTGGCGGTAGCTTTCCTTCAGCAGTGCTTGCGTCAAGGCAGAACATCGCCCAGCGTTTGGGCTCTTCTGCCTTGCCTGTCGTGGTTTCACCCATCTCTCCTCTGGGCGTGGTTACCTGAGGATCGTCTCTGGGCTTTGGCATCTCTAAGCTCCTGTCCCATTATTATTAGGGTCACAGAGAAGGGGATCAAGAAGGCCTTCTGGGTGCAATCAGCTGGACCTTGGCCTGGTGGCTCCATTAAATAAAGACAGAATCTGCAGGGGATGCCTATGCCCATTCAGCAATCAGAGCCCACAGACATGGGGCCCCTGCCCAGCTTCCTAACCAGTTTGGCCCCAACTGGCTTGGAAGCCCTGGGGCAGTGGTGTCTGGTGTTCCCAGGCTCTCATCTTGACCTTGCCACCTGCCAGCTACATGAATGCAGGCAGGTCTCATCACCTCTCTGAGCTTCAGGTTCCCCACTCTGGGTAGTCTGATTTTCCCACACAGTATGCTCAGTCCGACAACAGAGGGTGTTGGGTTCTCTCCCTTCCACCCCCTGCTTCCCTGGAACTAAGGGAGGAGTGTGGCAGGGGTGGGGCTAGAGAGGTTGGGGGGGCGGGCCCTCTGCGAAGGGGCCTGTCCCCTGTGCTAAGGAGTGAGACCTGTGGCCTGTCAGAGATTTAAGGGCTTCAGGCTGCTTCGAGCTGTATATTAGGAAGACCACGTTGGGTGCTGTGGCAGCTGGATTCCAGAGAGCATTCTCAAAGCTGCACAGTGTAATGCAGAGCTTCTCAAGCTGGGGCCTCTGAACCCCCTGGGGGGCCCGTCAAAGAGCAGGTTGCTCAGTCCCACCCCCAGAGTTGGTGGTTCCGAACCCTACAGTGGGGGCCATGGAGTCTAGCAGATTCCTGGGAGTGCTGTTACTGCTGTTGAGGTTGTTAGGTATATGGGCCCAGCCCAGAGCGCTGCCGGTTTCCACTCCGGATCTCAGCAGCTAGCCATCTGGCCTCAGCCAAGCCCTCTCACCCATGCAAGCCTCAGTTTCCTCATCTGTGAGTGAGGTACTATCCAATTCCAAAGAGTGTTGCGAGAGTTCACTGAGATAATGTAAGCACTTAGCACAGTGTGTGCAGTTGGCGTTCAGTAGTTGCTGATGACATTTATTAACACCAGTGAGGAGGCTGTCGGAGGCTGCCCGTAAGAGCTGAAGGAGGAGCTGAACCAGGCTAGTGGCTAACCCGTGCAGAGGGGGGATCTGGTTTCCCTGAGGCTCCAAGCCCTGCAATCCAGCAGCCCCTGGTGCTTGGGGTGAAACCTGCCTGCTGGTCCCTGTTTTTCCACCAGAGGGCAGTGGAGCCACGGTCGCACTAGGAAGGCTGTGTGCTGGGAAGGTTGGAGCTGGTCTGTGTATTCAGCCTTTATTCCAGTTCTGAAGCCTAATTGTATTTGCATTGCATTGTCTCCTCCCTCTTTGTTCTGTGTACTTGCTGACATTTTTGGAAAACACTTCGCATCGCAGGGCACCTCTGAGTTCCTGCTCTCCTTGTGGCCTGGGATTAGCCATGGCTGAAGCGTCCCGCTTTCTGGCAGCTGTGTTTGCTTCTCAAGGGCACAGGCGAAGCAGGACAGGGGGCCTGCACCCTGCAGCTCAGTAGAGCCTAGTTTGAGCCACAGTTGCACTTCTGCAAGTTCAAAACTTGGGGCCTGTTCCATCTTGCATTACTTCCCCGCTCCTCAGCCCTTACCTGCTCCCGTTGATCTCTGTGGGTGGAGAAGTAGAGGGAATTCCAAATCCTTAATTCATTTTAAAGGATGGCTGGAAGCAGGGCTTTTTAGGAGCTTGGTAAACAGCATTGGTTGAATAATTTAAAGAAGTGCAGGTGCTCTTTCAAGGTCATAGAATGTGGTGAGGACAGATCTATAATATTCGATGGTGTACCTTGTGCCAAGCTCTGTATGTCGACCAGTTGCTTTATCCCATAAGAACAATAAAAGGTGCCAATGACAGCAAATGCACTTACTGATTGGTTTGGGCCAGGCCCTGTGCTAAGTGATTTTCACATATTTGTCCTTTCAACTCTCATGACTGTCCTGTGGGATTACTGGTCCTGGAGCAACTGAGACTCAGAGAGGTTACTCTAGGATACACAGGGCCAAAGAATGGTGCTGTTAGAAATCCATGCCAGTTTGTCTCACTCCGGAATCCAAGCTGTCATCAGTACTGTTGGGCATGGTCTCTTCTACTTTCAGCCCAGCTCTTTCTCTGAGTGGGATAGATAGACAGGAAGAAGCCAGGCTTGTGACAGAACAGCCTAATAAGGGCTCGTGATCCCATCAGTGGACCAGTTAAGAGCATGGATTTGGAACCAGATTGCCTGGATTTAAATCTTGCCTCTGCCACTTATCATCTCTGTGACCTTGGGCAAGATTGTTTAACATCTGAGCCTTAGTTCCCTCATTTGTAAAATGAGGGGTAGTAATAGTAGCTACCTCACTAGTTTGCTCTTGAGGATTAAATGAGTGAATACAGGTAAAGTGCTTAGGTCCGTGCCTGGCACAAAGTAGTAACTCAGTAAGTGTTATCTCTTAATATTGTCATTATTTTCATTTTATTTTATTTTTTAAAGATTTTATTTATTTTCTTAGAGGAAGGGAGGGAGAAAAAGAGAGAAACATGTATGTGTGAGAGAGACATCTATTGGCTGCCTCTCACAAGCCCCCAACTGGGAACCTGGCCTGCAACCCAGGCGTGTGCCCTGACTGGGAATCGAATTGGGCGGCCTTTTGGTTTGCAGACTGACGCTCAATCCACAGAGCCACACCAGCCAGGGCTGTCATTATTTTTAACTGTTGTCCCATATTCACCTCTGTAATCTCAGTGCCTGGCATACAGTAGAGGCTGGTGAATGTTTATTGAATGAAATGAGCCTTTAGACTCAGACAATGTTTTCTGAGCCCTGGGGTGCCAGGTGCTGGAGTGATATATAAAGGACTCCACTTCAGGGCCTGTACTCACGGCCGCATCCATCAGGAGAGCTTGGGCGGGGGTGCTTATCCTGCACAAGGCAGAAACACTCTAGGGAGGGCCTGACATGGGTGGGAGCACTTTGGAGTGGGGTAGGGCTGTGGGCCAGTTTCAGAGGACACAGCCTTGGAATTAGGCCTTGAAGGATGGGCAGAGAAGGAGGGAAAGGTGGTCTGGGCCTGACATCCCTCTGACTTCACAAAGGGTCATTGGGTCAAGTTCGATTTTTTTTTTTTTAATCAACAAATATCAAGCATGGTTGGAGTCAGGCACTGAGACACAATGGTTGCTTTGACCCAGTCCCTGCACTCAAGTAACCTGGGTCTAATGGGACAACAGCCAAGACCCAAGAGATGGTAACTTAATTGTGGTGAGGGTACCGTATTGTCTCAGAGCCTATTAGGTGTAGGTGAGAGACACTCACCTTGGACTGGTTTAAATAGAAAGGAAACTCACTGGCTCGTATACCTGGAATATATTCAGGTTGGTGGGATCCAGGGTCTCAAAATAGGTCCTTAGGAAATTGTCACTCTCCATCTTTTGTACCTGTCTTTCTCTGTGTTGGTGTCAGTCTCCGGCAGCCTGTCCCTTGGCAGTGTCACAGGTGACCCCCAGTAGTTTCTGGTGTCTTTCTCACTGGCTCAGAAATCCCAGTAGAAAGAAGGTACCTCTTTCTCAGTGGGTTCCTCCAGTGTCAGTGATGGAGTCTCACTAGATATCTTTGCTCACATATGGTTACAGTGGCCAGGCGGGTCATCTGCCCACCCTGTAGAAGGTAGGGACAGAACAGGGTATATCAGTTCTGACCAAATCTCATGGACTGAAGTGGCAGGTGGGGGTGTGTGGTGGGTGTGATTCTCCTAAGAAAATCCAGAGGCTGTCACTGGAAGAAGGAACAATCGATGTTTAGGCAAACCCCACTGATCTCCGCTGTGACCACTGCATGGGAACAGAGTGATCCGACAGTGAAGAGCCCTGGCTTGGGACTCCGGTTCCCAGGGATGGAATCTCGGTGCCATCATCGAGTGACCATTCGACCAGTCAGTCTGCATCCCAGCATTCCCATCTACAAAACAGGAGCGATGGCCCAGCATCATAGGCTTGACTCAAAGAGCACCTTGCAAAGGGTCAGGCAAGTCCCCGCAGGAGTCCCTGCAGTTTGGTGTGGCATGAAATCTAGTCTCTGGATTGTCCCCTGGCCAGTTCAGGACAGTGGTGCACAGACTAGCAGCCAACGTCCTCCAGGTTCAGCTCCTCAGTGTGACACTTAACTGGCTGCATTGTCCTCTTGCGTGAAGCGCGGATCCTCATTCCTGCCTCCCGGGGTTGCTGGGAGATGTGATGAGGTGATGCATAGATGGTGCCTCGCATGTACCGGTCTGTGACTAATGACAGCTGTGTTCTCACTACAGTCATTATTCTGAGAGCATGCCAAGATCCAGGTTTGGCTCCGGCAGGACAGACCACGTGCTGCCGCGAACAAACCCCTGTTCTGGACACAGGGTACCTTTGGCCAGCAGCCAGGGGCCCTGGGAAGGCTTTGTGCGTCCTGGCCCTTCCCTCCTTTCCGTCAGCTCAGGGTGGGCGCAGCCTCACAGAGGTTCACGTTTCACTCTAATTGCCCCTCCGGCTCTATTAGCAGCTTGTCTTTCATTTCCACCAGGAGGCTTTCAGCCAGACAGATTGAACAGAACCTCATCTGGAGTGTGTTAACTCCTCCCCCTTCATTGGCAGAGATCTGGGATCAGCTTTGCGTTAGGACAAGTTGTGAGTAAACACACATTTGCTCAAATGGGGCCCCTCCCACAGCCCATAGCCTTATCTTAGATTTGGGCTGTTTCAAATTAGGGAACGTTAGCCTGTTTGGAAAAGACGAGACATCATTTAATTTCGCCTACCCGTTTTACAGAAGGTGAATTCAAGGTGTTTGGTTAAGTCTCTCACGTTCTCATAGACATCATGAGGGTGCAGACAGAGACAGAACTTAGGTCTCTGACTCTCAGTCCAGAGCTTTTACCACGATAACATGGTCCTTCAGTTGTGCATTCAGTTCTTCAGCAATGCATATTGACCGTCTCATACTGTACTCTAGACTCTGTTCTAGGCACTGTGAAAGCAATTGAATAAGAAACAGTTTCTGCCTTTGAAGTGTTCACGAGTCATCCATCCATCCATCATCTGTTCATCTTTCCATCAGTCTACTTCTCTCCAGCCATTCATGAATACATCTGCTAATGCTTTATCCATTCATCTAGTTATCATGTACCTATAAGGCCCCAAGTCCTAGGCTAGTGCTAGGGATCAACGTAAGTCAAAACCAATCTTCACTCTTTAGGCTTTCACATCTACCGGGGCGGGGAAGACGGAGAAAGCTGCCTCTAAGGTACCCGCGAAGGGTTCAGGTTGGACACGAAAGGGGACCTGCACTTCTGCCTGTTACTTCTGAGCGTGAAAGTAGAGCTGCATCTTGGGTAGGAGTTTCCAGTAGGGTAGATGGGAAAGAAACTTCTAGGCTGAGGGAACAATGGGCAAAGGCATGAGAATGCTTGGTGGTTTGGGAGGGAGAAAAATTCTGTTCAGTGTGATGACTCCTTCAAGGCTGGCTAGTAGTTAGGGCAGGCTATCAATGGCTCCTTCAGAAGGACCTTGAATACCATACCCGGAGCCAGAATGTCACCTTCTAAGCATTTGGAAACCGCTGTGGGGTTTTCAGCAGGAAGGAATTTAGGTCAGTGGGCATTTTAGAAGGATCAACCCAGGCAGCTGGGGCAGAGGGGAGAGACAGAAGCACAGGAGTGTTCTGAGGTGGGGGGGGTGTAGGCGCAGCTGACTCTCCACCCCGTCCACCACTCTCCTGCTGTGTGTGATTGTCCTCGCTCCTCTTCCTCCTCCAAGTGAGAAAGATGAGGAAGTAAAATAATGAAGCCATGAGTAGGTGAGGTGTTAGGGAGACAGCTTGCAGGGTGGGCAGCACAGATGCCTGGAGGTGGGGAGTGGGGTGGTGGCGGGCGAAGGCACAGAGCTGAGCTCTGAGAAACTGGGTGGAGGGGCTTGGCCTGGGTGTGCGGAGTTGCAGGTGGGCGCCTGGTGGGTGACACCCCGGGGACAGGTGTTCCCTGCGATGAAGGTGATATGGTCCCTTCCTAGATATGGGAGGCTTTGAAATGTTCTTGGAGAATTTCTTTAAAGTAAGATTCGTTTTAGACTGTTTTTTTTTTTTTTTTTTAAAGTACGGACTGGAATTGAGCGTAATAGTTACCATTTATTAAGCACCCACTGTATGCCATTACTTTCATATCACCGCCACTTTCTGATGTAGGGATTATTGCTGACTCGAATGTGACAGGTGAGGCATCTGAGTCTCAGGGACATGACAGCTCACTCGAGCATCTTCTGATCTGATATTTATTTCAAATGAGAGAGATGTTTGTGGGGAGCCAGAGCCTGCTTAGACAGAAGTCACCTAAGGGCTTTTTTTTGTTTTGTTTTGTTCTGTGTTGTTTTGTTTCGGGATATGCTCTTCAGTTTGGCAAATTTGGAGCTGGAGGGCATGGTGCAGGTAGAGGGTTGGGAAAGAAAAAAGGAATTGAAGGCACACACCTCACGACAACCCTACCTTGTAGATATCATGGACAGGATATCTGTTATCTTGTCTACCCCACAGGGGCTGCACACCTAGCACCATCCCTGGCAGGGGGTGGGCGTTTGACCCTAGCTATGCCAGGCATGTATTCCATCGCCTTGGCCATAGTGACTGCACCAGGCATGAGCACATGACCCAAACCAGGCCAATCACATCCTTTCCCAGGATTTTTAAAAACTGGAGCTGACAACCCTGTTTACCCCTCAATATAGCAGTGATCATCTGACATTCTCCACCTTATGGAGACATGGACTCAAAACAAACTGACATGCAGATAGAAACAAAGGAGAAAAGGACATTTCCCTTCCCCTTCCCGAAGCCCTGATTCCTGTGTAGGGAGCTACAAAAATATCACCTGCCCCCAGCTCCCCGACCCACAGGGGACCACTTGGCCTGGGCCAGGCCACTCAGCACATTCCATTCCCCACTGCAGAAATTGCCAGAAATGGGCAGTACCAAAGCTGGTCCAGTCAGGATGAATAAAGGACTTTTACTAAATGCTGGGGCACAGTTTCTCTTTCCTATTGGGTGAGAGGAAGCATGCTCTGTATTTTGCCATGTATAACACACACCCACGGTTTTGCATGCATTATACAAGGGATTATTATACTCATGGTATGTAATCATTATACCCATGTATAATGTATATCCTTATTTTTCCCTAAAAAATTTGGGCAAAAAAGTGTGTATTATACATGGCAAAATATGGTAGTTTCCAAATGAGCATCCAACAAGTAAGCCAGTTTTGGGATGAGGTAAACAATTGGAAGGAGAATAGAGGAGAGGTGAGCAAGGCTCTGGGTCTAGCAATGGGCGAGTTCTTCCCTGGTGCCTACCCTCCCTATGGGCCCTCCAGAGCTGGGAGCCTGAAATCTCTGTGGTTTAAGGTGCCACCACAAACTTCTTAGCGACAAATTACTCTCCTTGCTATCTGAGTCCTGGTTCTGGGCAGCTCAGAAGGTGGTTCCATGGGAAAAACCCATGGAACCACCTTCTAGCCATTGAAACTAGCCGTTGTCTTGTTTCATGAACAACTATACTTCTTATTTTGATTCTTTTAAAAATTAAGTTATTTGAAAACATTTTAACAGAAACTTAAAAATATATACAATAAGTGCATGTAATAGTATAATGCACACATTCTCAACCCGGTTAGGGAGAGGGGTCAAGAGGTGGCAAAACTTGGTTCTGGGGGAAGGGTGAATATATCTTAACTAATAGAATGGTTGTGCTGGTCCAAGGGCCACAGTCCACAGATACACAGTATATCCTTGACACACAGCGTATCCTTGACACACACTATATCCTTGACACACAGTATATCCTCGATACACGGTATATCCTTGGCACTGAAATTTCAAAATAATGTCTAGAAAGGCTCTTAGGTGAAGATGATGAAAAACCAGGTGGAAGAACACAGGTGTGATGAACCCCATGCAGCCATCGCTCAGCTTTGACAGTTGTCAGCTCATGGCTGCTAGTGTTCCAGTTGTGTCCCCTCCTATATTATTCTGAAGCCAATTTCAGACATCATATAATTTTATCCGTAAGTATTTCACTATGAATCTCTAAGTGGGACTCTAAAACATGTAGCTACATTATTATTACACTAAAAAATTAAAAATACTTTCTTAATGTCATGAAATAGCCAGTCAGTGTTCAAGTTTCTAATTGGATGTCTGTATCAGATCCAAATCAGGGCCATTGTGGTTACTCAGTAGATCTCTTTGGTCTATTTAACTGAAGGTTCCCTGTGGTTCTTTCTTTTTTTCTTGGAACTTATTAGTTGAAGAAACAAGATCATTTGCCTGCAAGATCATTTTTACAGTCTGGACTTTGTGGATTGCATGCTTGTGGTGTCATTCGGCATGTTCCTCTGGGCTTTAATTTGTAAATCAGCGTGAGGTGTGATTGATTACAGTAATAAGCGGCACAACTTCAAGTACACCATTTTATAAGCTTTGACATATTTATACACCCCGAAACCATTATGGCGCTCAAGGCCGTGCCCACGTCCATGGCCCCCACGTGTGTGCTCCTGACTTTGTACAATCGCCCCCTCGTGGTGTCACCTTGCCTCCAGCAAACCCTAGTCTGACTTGTGTCGCTGTGATTTAGCTTGCAGACCCTGGAGCTCTCGACAGAGAGAGTCACGTAGTATGGACTCTGTTGTTTGGTTTTCGTGAAGCATAATTATTTTGAGATTCATGTTCGTTGTTTCCATATATAGCTCAGTTTTTAATTGCTGAACAGTATGCCATTAAGTGGGTATATCACAATTTATGTGTTGACAGCCATTTGTATAGTTTCCGGTTTTGTGCTGTTACAAACAAAGCTGCTGTGAACATTTGCGTACAGGTCTTTGTATTTCATATACTACACACATGCACACACGTACATATTTTTTCTTTTCTCTTAGGTCAAAACCTCCAAGAACGGCTGAATCAAGAGTAGTGATGCTGGCAGCCAGGATGTGTCAAGGTAAGTGTGTGACATCACCAGCGTGAGAGTCCCAGGTCCTCGCACCCCCGCCAGCACTTGTCAAGGTCAGTCTTTTCAATTCACTTCATTCGGATGGGGGTGCAATGGCATCGCATGTGGTTTTAATGAGCATTTCTCTAATAACTAATGACTGAGGGTGTAGAGCTTCTGCTCATGTGCTTATTTGCCAGCTGTGTATCTTTAGTTAAGAGTCTGTTCAAATGTGTTTTGCCGGTTTTTTAAAATTGGGGTGTTTTCTTATTGTTAAGTTTTGAGAATGCTTTGTTTATTCTGGATGTTAAGTCCTTCATCAGGTGTATGCTTCACAAGTGTTTTCTCACTGTGGGTGGCTTGTTGTTTTATTTTCTCAAAAGTGTGTTTCAGGGAATGGAAGAGTTGACTTTTGATGAAGTCCAGTTTATTGATTTGTTCTTTATGGGTCATGCTTTCGTTGTAGATTTGAGAAGTCTTTGTGTAACCCAAGGCTACAAAGGCCTTTTCCTATGTTTTCTCCTAGGTGTTTTGTAGTTTTAGGTTCACGTTTAGATTCCTGGCTTGGTTTTGAATTGGTTTGTATAGCTGGTGACAGGTGCGGCTCCCAGTTTGTTTTTTGCGGACGTCTCCAGGACCATTTGTTGAGAAGACTATATTGTCTCCATTGCATGTCCTTGGCAACTTTGTCAAAAATCCACATATGTGTGGGTCAGTTGCTTGACTCTGTTGGGTTCCACGTATCCGTGTGACCACTTTGATGCTGGCACCACAGTCTTGATTAATGTAGCTTCGTATAATTCTTAAAGTCAGGTGGTCTCCCAAATTTCACATGGTGAAGACCTAACCCTGCCGGTACGGTACTCACTTCTTATCTGTGGTTTCATTTCATGGTTTCAGTCAGTTGCAGTCAAGCACGGTCTGAAATTGTTAAGGGAAAACTCGAGAAACAAACCAGTGTTAAGTTGTGCACTGTTCTGAGCAGTGTGATGGCAGCTTGTGCCATCCTGCTCAGTCTCGCCCATCTGTGAGTCATTCCTGGGTCCAGCGTGTGCATGCTGCGCACACTGCCTGCCTGGCAGTCACTTAGTAGCCGTCTCGGTTATCATAGCGGTTGTGACATTGCGGCGCTTGTGTCCAACTAGTCCTTATTTTACTTAATAATTTCCCCAAAGTACAAAAGCAGTGGTGCTGGCAATTTGGATGCGCCAGAAAGAAGCTGTGAAGTGTTTCCTTTAAATGAAGAGGTGAAAGTTCTTGACTTCATAAGATAAGAAAAAAAATTGTATGCTGAGGTTGCAAAGATCTATGGTAAGAATGAATCGTCTACTCGCGAATGGGGAAGAGGAAAAAGACATGTGTGCTAGCGTTGCTGTCGCACCTAAACCACAAAAATTATGCCACTGTGGTGGCAAGTGCTCAGTTAAGATGGAAAAGCTATTACACTTTATCATAGGTGTGCGTGTATGTATGTATGGATGGATGGAACAACGTAGCTTATATAGGATTCAGTACTCTCCTTGGTTTCAGGTAGCTGTGGGGGTCTTGGAATGTATTCCCTGCAGTTAAAGGGGGACTACTGTACCTTAGAATGGGACTGTATTTGGAGATATGGCTTTAAAAAGGTATTTGAGGTAAAATAAGGTCATATGGGTGGGCCCCAATCCTATGTGACTGGCTTCCTTTTAAGAAGAGGAAATGAGGTCAACAAGACTCATTGTGATAGACACCAGACACGTGTACCCAGAGGGGAGCCCTCACTGAGGACACTGTGACGTGGCCGTCTGCAAGCCAAGGGGAGAAGCTCAGAAGAAACCACAGCTATCAATACCTTGATCTTGGACTTGTAGCCTCCAGAACTGTGATGACATAGATTTCTGTGTTTGGTTTATAAGCCATACAGACTGTGGCATGGTGACCTGATGAACTGATCCAGAGGGGCAGTTGTTGATCTCTTAGCTTCCTCCTTTCATAAGAGGAATATTGGCATCATTCATTCAGGCCTATACTTGCTTCTATAACAAATATCCTCCAAATATATAATGGGTCAGATAAAGTCAAAGTTTATTTTTGTTTGACACTGATGTGTCTGAGTGGTCACTGTTCCTCCTCCAGTTGGTGATGGAGGGATTCAGGGTCCTGCCGTTTTGTGGGTCCACCATTCTTCAAAGCTTGATCTCCAACATGCTCATCTGCTTTGGGCCTTGAAAGAGGGAGAACACGGAGGAGGGTGCAGGGCAGGGTTTTACAGGCAGTCCCAGAAGTGACATGCATTGCTTCCGTTCATATTTCTTTGGCTAGAACTCGGTTACTAGGCCACACAGAACTACCAGGGAAATGTTGTGTGACCTAGTTGTGTCACCAGCAGGAGGAAGACAAAGTTGGGGGAAAGCCAATGAGTTTTTGCTGTACGTGTGAGTCACAGAGAATGACCCTTCCCCCATCATTTTATTCTAACCAGAGAGGATACTCCAAATAGCTTCTTTAGGCCTCTTTTCAAATATGACTACATGGCTCAGATGTTTTAAGGAAGCTGCCTGTGGTTCTGTAGCTTCTCAGAGACTCTGTTCAGAACTAAAACAAACCCTGACCACTTTTGTTGGACTTGTTTTATTCTTGGGTCGGGTGGCGCTTCCTAGATTCATTGACTAAGACCTCCGAGGGCTTGGCGATAAACCCTGTGAGGAAGGTATTCCATGTTCCCTTTTAGAGATGCAGCAACAGATGAGATGAAGTCATGTGGTTGCACGGGGTGGAGTCCAGATTTGAAACCAGGTGTGTATGATTCAGCGTCTTTGTGCCAGAGTGTGGTTGCTGTAACTCTTGCTCTAAGTAAGTGGAAGCTATTGTTAGAGGGTTTAATCTATCTCCACTTAACAGGAATTTATTGTTGAGTCTCAATTCCATGTCTTATTAGCTTTGTGGTCTTAGGTGTGTTTCCTTGCCTCCAAGAGGAGGCTTTTCTCATCTATGAAATGGGCTAACCAAGATGGTCCCTGTGGATGGGCTTTCTGCAGTGCTCTAAGAATGTAAAATCTGGGGCCTGGCTTACCCGCCTGTTGCCTCCAGGCTGGACATGGGCATTGATGCAGTGTCGGGAGAGGGACTGGGGGGCCTGCAGGGGCTGGAGGACACGAGGGGCAGCTGCAGTTCGTTCCCAGCTGACTATCTCCAAATGTGAGAGCTTGACCTCAGGGGGTAAATCCTCTCCTTTTCCGTAAACATCAATTTGTTTATGAACTTGCTCAATTTTTAATGTTGGCATCCAATTAAAATAGAAATCATGTCAACCAAACAAGATGTTCTTGACTGCAGGTGAATGTTTTGGGCATGGGGTTCCTCTGCTGGGCCAGGCTCTGTGTAAGGCCAGCAGGGGACAGAGGCAGGTCCTGCTGGCCTCCCCTGGGAGGTGGTAATCCAGTGGTGAGGGGAGCCTTCTACATGGGAAAGTGGTGCTATAATAGGATTTGGCATAATAGGATTTGACCCACATTATCCTTGAACTTGTTAGACTGGGGACTGCAGAAGGCTTTTTGTAGCTGAAATTGAAACAGTAAAGCAATTTGCCGGACTAGGAGGGGATGTCTTGGGAAATGTTTCCAGGGCTTTAGCGTTTCCTGAGGGCTTTCGCTATCTCGTTTGGTGCATTCTGTTCAATGAGCAGTAATCCCATTTTCCTGGTGAGGTGATGAAGCTCCTAGAAATAAGGGTCTGAGAGCCATACAAGCTGGCCTGGGACCTGAGTCTCAGGAGCCCGTTTCCACCCTGTCCTCACAGTTGCTCAGGTAGGGAAGGGGGCATGGGGTCTGATGACACGGGGACACCAGATCTTCCCGTTGATCTGCGTGCATCTTCCATCAGCCCCGTCAGTCAGGCTTGTTGTCCCCACCTCAGAGAGATGGCTGCGGCTCAGAGGGCGCACAACCAGGAAGCCCAGGAAAGGCGACAGCGAGTGTCTGTGAGCGCCTCGAAGTCATCTGCAACACGCTTCATGCTGGCACTTCTGTCTGTCTCTTAGGGGAAAGGGCCTAACACTTCCAACAGGTTCTTCAAGGTCAATGATTCCCAAACGGTGAAGGGCCACTAGTTCAGGCTGAGGTCCTTCTGACCGCACAGCCCGTGCTCTGAGTACCCTGCACTGGGATACTCCTGGTTAAGAGGACCTTCTGTCAAGTCAAATGGATGTGAGCTCTGTGTCTGCATCCCGGCTCTGCCACTTACTAGCCTCCAGATCTTGTTTCTTCATCTGCAGAATGGGGATTCGCTAATTCAACAAATATTTTATTAACCCCTGCTCTGCCTCAGATACTGTTGTTGGCACCAGAGACATAACAGTGGGCAATGTCCCTGCTGCCGTGGACCTTCTATTGTAGTGAGGGATAAAGATGGTGAGCCAATAGCCACAGGAGAGGTGGTGGTAAGGGCAGTGGAGAAAAGGAAGTAGGGTGAAGGGGACGGCTGTGCTATGGGGTGGGGTCGGGCTGCTGCTTTCTCTGGGGTGGTTGGGGCCACTCCTCTGACGGCCATTTAAGCAGAGACCTTAGTGGAAGGGAGTGTCACATAGCTGTCAGGAGGGACAGCCTTCCAGGCACAGGGGGAAAGTGATTTTCATGTGTGGGGGAATCCCTGGGGCCCACAGGATCAAGTTTGAAATCCTTCACTTGGCATTCAGAGCTTTCCTTGGTCTGGTTCGGAATTATTTTCTGATCCTCCGCTGGGTTTACTGGCTCAACCCTGGTGGGTTCGCTTGGCCCTGTTTTTCTTGTTAGTGAACTTATTAATCGTGCTCTTCAGCAGCCGTTCTGGGCCAGGCCAGTACTGACACCAAGGAGCTGCCTGGCACGGCTGGCTCCCACAGTCTGATGCCCACTGTGAGATGGGGCCCCTGGGGCCGTGGGAGCGCAGGGAGGACCAGCGGCCCTGTCCACGGAGAGGGAAGGTCTGCAGAGGACTTCGACGAAGAGGGACATTTGGTATAGGGTCCTGAAGAATTAGTAGAAGTTTGCCATGTGGATGAAAAATAGAGATGAGGTAGAATATTCTGGAAGCTTGTACTACAGAGAGTCTCCTGGCCAGGAAATCACTACTTTTTTAGCAGTTAAATATACTTTGCTGTTCTCTGTTAATTCTGTGGGATAAACAGAGGTAACAAACACTTACCCCCAGGGTTCAGGCAGGTGAATGAGTCCAGCTGACTCAGGAGGGACTTGGGGGGTCTGGACCATAAATACCCTGTCTAGAGGGGGCTGTTGATGTTGGCTTTGCAGGATTGTGGGCTCAATGTTGATAGAACATTCAGTGAGTTTTGACAAAAAATACACGGTGTGCAGTCACCACCACAATCAAAATATAAGATAGTCCTAGCACCTCTGAGATTTCTCCATTTGCAGGCAACCCTTTTCCCTACCTTTGTGCCTAGAAACTACTGATATTTTGTCCTTATAATTTTGCTTTTGCAAGAATGTCATAGAAATATAATCCTAACATGTTACATTTTTAGCTTGGTTTCTTTTTGTTGGTTAGCATTATGCATTTAAATTACATCTCTGTGTATTATTCATTTCTTTTATTTCTGAGTAGTGTCCCATTGGATGGATGTATCACTGTTTATTCATTCCCCAACTGAAGGACATTAGAACTATTTCCCAGTTTTTAGTGTTTATAAATGAAGTCACTGTAAACATTTATGTGTAGTTTTTTGTTTAA
The DNA here is from genome assembly GCA_004027475.1 of Anoura caudifer. Taxonomy (NCBI): domain Eukaryota; kingdom Metazoa; phylum Chordata; class Mammalia; order Chiroptera; family Phyllostomidae; genus Anoura; species Anoura caudifer. Next base: position 91,401 of record PVKU01005540.1, on the reverse strand, counting down.
ATATGGGTTTTTATTTCATTTGGGCAAATATGTAGAAGTGAGATTGCTGGGTCATATGACAAGTGTAGGTTTAACATTGTAAGAAACTGCAACATTGTTTTTCAAAGTGACTATTTGTATCATTTTGTATTCTTACCAGGATTGCATCAAAGTTCATTACTATCTTTGTCAGCGCTTGGTATTGTCAGTATTTTTTTAAAAGGCCAATCAAAAAGCTGTGTAACTTATTTCATTGTGTTTTTTTTTAAAGATTTTATTTATTTTATCTTTAGAGGGGAAGGGAAGGAGAGAGGGAGAGAAATAATCAATGTATGGTTGCCTCTGGTGCATCCCCTGCTGGGAACTGTCCTACAACCCAGGCATGTGCCCTGACTGGGAGTCGAACTGTGATCCTTTGGTTCGCAGGTCTGGACTCAATCCACTGAGCTACACCAGCCAGGTCATTGTGGTTTTAATTGCATTTCCTAATGACTAATTATGTTGAGCATCTTTTCATGTGCTTGTTAGCCATCTATATATCTTCTTTGGTGAAATATCTATTCAGATATTTTGTTTATTACAATTTTGGTTTGTTTTCTCATTATTAAGATTTGAGGGTTCCTTTTTTTGGTAACAGCTTTATTGAAATGTGGTTTGCCTGCCATAAATTTATTTATTTAAAGTGTACAATGCATGGTTTTTAGTATATCCAGGGTTGCGTAGCCATCACCACCATCAACTTTAAAACATTTCCATCACCTCAGAAAGAAGCCTCACACCCTTCAGTTATCATGCCCCAGCCCTCTGTTCCCCCACAAGCAACCACTAGTCTACTTTCTGTCTCTATGGATTTGCCTATTTGCAACATTTCATTTAAAGTGAATCAAATCATCTGTGGCTTTAAAGACCTGGGTTCTTTATGTGGTCTGGACACAAATTGTTCCATGCTAGGTATTTGATTCACAAACACGTTCTCCCAAGTTTGCAATCTTTTGGTTGTCTTAACTGTCTTTTAAGGAGCATAAATTCTTAATTTTGATGACATCCAATTTAAGCAACTTTTTCATTTATGAGTCAGTCTTTTAATTAGCCAAGAAGTAAGTCTTTGCCTAGATTTTCTTTTATGATTTCCTATAGAGCTGTTTTTTTTTTCTAAAGAGAGAGATCAGAAATTTGTTTTTCATGTGAAATATTTTGATTTGTGTTTTAAAATAAAATATATCTATGGGCTAGAAAAGGACCATGGGTTACGAGTTTTCATACTATATTATATTCAAAATTACTTATATTTTGCTGTTTTTATCTGTTAAAACAAGAGTTTCTTCCATTTCAATTTAATGCTTTTGCAGGTTGTTTAAATTATAGGCAACTATTGAGTCACAGACATGGCACACCTTGGCCTGTTATTTTAATTTTAATTTTAATTTCCTTGGTCAAGTTTCTTGAGTTTGCTAAGCCATCCCTGTGACAGCTGAGAAAAGTGAGGCCTAAGGAAGTGAAGCATCTTACCTGAAGACACCCAGCAGGACTCCACCTGGGGACGTGGACTGTAACACACCAAGGTCACCTGGCACTGGGCTGCCCAAAACAGAGGCCTCCGCAAACATTGTGAGCAACACTGTTTGATCAATGCAACAAGAACCCTCAGATATGTGTGCAGACTAAATACGAACATTCTGGAGACAGGCTGCACAGCTTCTTATCTGCTTGCTGCCTCAGCTGTGTGTCCACTTGACCCTGAATTTTCTCCCCCATCTCTGTTTGTATAATTGAAGAGAAGAGTGAAATTGCAGAGCAAGCTTATAAATACCATTAGCATTTCCATCTCCAATTCCTTGCAACTTGGGACTCTCCTGATATTTACAATTTTAAAAAGGATAGGGTTGTAAAAAGTCAGTGCTGAGATTGAAACAGGACTGCATATATTATCCATAATATCTAACTTCTTATTCTTTTTGATTCATTAAAACAACCTCATTGTGAGTTCTCAGCGATTGACCTTATGATAAGTAAATGTTACAGAATTGGTGGCAGAGGGACCAAAACTTGCATCATTTTCCTTTTCCTGGTGGAGGAAGCTTACATTTTCTGGAGTCTCTTACATTTGCATTGAGGCGTGTGATGAATGCTGAGGGCCAGTGGGATGTGGGCAGAAGTGGGTGCATAAGATGGTGGTAGGAGGGCGAGTCACTGGTGGGGGTGTGGCTAGAGATCCACCTAGAAGAGCTCCCCGACTTGCATGGAGCTGTGACACAAGCAAGAAACAGACTTTTGTGTGTGAAGCCACCAAGATGTTGGGGTTTTTTATTAGTGCAGCAAATCCTGATCTATCCCTACTAACATGGCATTAAACAAAATTTCTAATAAAACACAGCTTTTATCTCTTCTACACTGGATTCTCTGTATTATTTATTGAAAAGTAGGAAGTTGTGCTGCTATAAAAGGTATCAAAATCAGGAATCAAGTTTAATGCCCAGATCTTACAGGTAAAGAGCAAAAGGGCCAGAGGAGCTGGGACTTGTCTGGGGTCACACAGACAAGGCAAAGCTGGAATGCAATGTATGGGCAGCTACGTATGTAATTGTAGTCTGCCTTTTTTTTTTTTTTTTTTTGGTAATGGTAGTTGAAGTTTCCCATCCTCATACCGAGGCCATACTCTTGATGCACGACTCATTCTCATCTTTTACCCCTGGGCCTAGCTAGTCTATGTAGTCTATTGCTCAGGCCTCAGTGATTAGTTTGATGATGGAAAGATGACACAACCTGAGCAATGAAAACTAATCCCTGTTTGTTTTTTTTTCCTGGAGCTCCTGGAAAGTAGTCACTCTTCATGGGTTGCTGAACCAACAGGATGTTAAGTCCCAAGCTGTAGAGGGTCATCTGAGTTCATCCAGGTTGAGACTGATGCTAACACAGGGGAAAGCAGAGCTGAAGGATGGAGACAGATGATGTTGATGATGTCATTTGAGCACCAGGATCCAGCGATGCCCAAAGCCCGAGCTTTCAGTCATGTGAGCTGATGCAGTTTTTTTTGTTTATGCCAGTTTTGATTTTCTGTCACTTGCACCTAAAATGACTCTGACTTAAACTTTTGTTGTTGTTGTTGTTATTTTTAGCTGACAGGAATTACTGTAATTTTCCATTTTACTGGTCAGGAGGTGGAGACCCAGTCTATTTATAATCAGGTGCTTCAAGTCTCACAAGACTCAAGGCTTGGTGACTCTCTGGTCTTGGGAATGCCCCCTGTAGGGACCCTTTGTTGCGTGCAGCGCCCGCCAGAGTGTGGGCATACTTCATCCTGTTATGCAAGGCAAACGCAGCATCCACCACAGAGTAGGTGCTAAAATGCTGTTGAAATGAAACGAAGAAAGAACACTCCTACAAAGTGTACAAAGCGTGTGAAGAGGCAGTTCACAGAAAAAAGAAATACAGATGGGAAACACATACCTGAAAGCTGTCCAACCTCATTAAAAATTAAAAAAATACAAGTAAAAATGAGGTAGTTTTTCACCCATGAGTTTGTCCAGGAGCTAAAGGTTGTCTAACACGGGGGGATGGGGAGATAAGCATTTCCATGAGTCGGTGGTAGGGCGGTAGGAGGACACGGCCTTTCTGCAGGGTCGTTTGGCAATGTCTGTTAAATGTGACATGCGCAAGCTGCTTGGCCCCCTGCTTGAAATTTATTCTGCTGATAAACTTCCAATAAATATGCAAAGACACAAGCAAAAGACCGTTCAGTACAGTATTCTTTGAAATAACAAAAACTGGAAACATGTGCCCATCCCAAAGGGGCTGTTTAAATGAGTCACTGTACCTCCACTCTGTGGAATAAATTTCAGCTGCTAAGAAGAATGAGGCGGCCCTGGCTGTGTGGGTGTGCAAAGGTGTCCAGGATGTACCACATCAGCAGGGGAGAACAGGATGTGTGACACGATGAGATGTGTGTGGAGACGAAAAGGAAATCTTACCAATGTTAAGATGAAGTTCAGTTGGAAAGTGGGGCTAGAGAGGGTCAGGGGACTTTGACTTTCAACTTATTAACTGTTCTTTACAGTTGGATTTTTAAAATTATGAACACATACTACCTTCCAGTTTTGCCTACTCATTCGAATGTCTAATAATGATGCAGGCAGAGAGGGGAGTTGTGCCGCTTTCCTGTTCCCTCCTGTTGCCAACCACCTGACAGAGAAAGAGTGTGCCCCTAGCCGGTATTCCTTGTACTTAGGAGGATGGAAGGAGAAATGAGTGAGAAGGCTGTAGGGCACTGGCTGCTCCTTTGGCCAGATGTAGGGGGACTGCCCTTCTTGTGGTCACAAGACCTTGGCTCCAGGCATCAGGCCTCCTGGGACCCCACTGAAGCTGATGAAGACCTTCAGGGATGCCCCGGCCCTGGTTTTTCCAAGTCTGGGTCCTGCTCCCCAGAGCCCCAGGGAATGAGGCACTGGGGTCCCCCAGGACTGCCCCCCTACCTTCTAGCTCCCCTTGGACTAGGCCTGCATGGCAGACCCCCAAATACTCACTGGGCAAGATGAGTCTGTAAGCAAATATTTATCCTTGTGCAGCTGCAGGCTGAGCAGAGGCCGCAGGTGCTGGGCAGAGTCCTGTTTACTCAGAGCTGAGCCAGGCAGGCGCTGCCTGTTTGCTGAGCTTCATTCCTGGCCTGGCTCAGATGCCCGGGAGGAAGCTGGGGCAGCAAAGGATATGCCAGGTGGAGATTTGGGGGTGCCTCCTTGGCAGCAAAGCCCTGCATGGGCCTCAGTATAGAGTCCTGTCTCTTGTCCCTAGGGCCCTGTGAAACCAGCCTCTTCTTGTTTCCTCTTGCAACCTTCCTCCACACTGTTGACTGTGGGTGGTGGTGATGCGGCGGGGGGGAGTCCTTTTTCTCCACCTCTGTCCCGTGCTGACTCTTGCTCATTCTTGGGTCTCCCTGACCACCTGCCACCTGAACAGGTGGGTGCCCTGTTCGCTGTTGCCATGGCTCCACAGCTCATGGGGGTCATGTCCCCATTTCCTCACACTGTCCTGGTTAATGTTTGTCTTCTCTGCTAGACACTGGAAGGGCAGGGACAGAGGCGGTTTTGTGCCCCACTGTTTCCCCAGCATCTCCCATAAGGCCTAGCATCTCGTAGGTGCTTGCCAAATATTTGTCAAGTGTTAGCTGAGTGAAGCCAGGCAGCAGGAACAGCACGGGCAAAGGCACGGGTCGGATGAAGGAGTGAGAGGGTGTGGCAGGGAATGGCTTGGAAGGTGCATGTGGCAAGACTCTGAAAGGCCATGGATGCTGTGCCAATGAGTTTGTTTTTTTCTGGTCAGAAATTGGAAATTGTTGGAAGGGAAAGGAAATGCAAATAATACCATAAATGAGAAAATTAGTTGAACAGTATAAATTTGGAAGTTTTTACCATGACCTATAAGGCCCTATGTCATCAGCTGTCCCCACTGCACCCCCTTTCCTATCACTCTCCCCTTCCTTTCTTGAGAAGCAAATGTGCACTTCAGCCTAGGGCCTTTGCACTCGCTGTTTCCTCAGTCCAGAATGCCTTCCTCTTGGATATCATGATGTATCTCCTGACTTTGTTAAATCTCAGCCTTCCCTGTCACCTTACCAGAGAGACCTTCCACGACACCATGGACAAAAGAGCCTCCTTTCCCAGTCCCTTATCCTGCTTTATTTGTACCTGTCTATCACCTGTCTCTCTACAGGGATGTCAGCTCCAAGAAGGCAGGGACATCATCTCTTTTGTTCACTGCTGTGCCTTCTAAGCCTAGAACATAAACCTTTAGGTTCTATGAATGCTTGTCGAATGCATGAATAAGTAACATTAAGCCAAGCCCCCCAGGCCCTGCAGTGGTGCTGACCGTTGCTTTCATGGGCTCGGCCTCTTCTTGTTTCCAAAGCCCGCACACAGCCAGTAGCTTCTCTGATAGGTGCAGCAGCAGGTGGGGAGCAGGGGATAGGGATTTTCATCTGTCTTAAAAAATGATTATCTAGGGCAAAAATAAAAAAACCCACTGCGATCACATGGACAGACATGGGAATGAAAATGCCTGAGGCTCATGACTTCAATAAATCAGGTTTTAAAATTGGCTGTGCAGGAATTGTGGCAGAGAGGACAGTCTGCCTTCGGAGGCAGGTCTTCCTTGCATTCAGTTCCCTGCTCGGCTCTTCTCCTCTTTGAGGTGGGACACACTGAACCCCTTCTCTGAGGTTTGGCTTCTCCTTCTGTAAAATGGAGATATGATTCCCTGGAACAGGTGGAGTGCAGAGGCGTTTTACCGCAGGCATTTCCTGTGCCACCCCATCTCCTGTGCATGCTTTTTGGTAGCTGTTTCGTATTCCACTGACCAGAGCCACAGGCTTTGCTTAACCTGTTGATATGGTGGACACAACAGCCAGACGTAGTGCCAGAAGCTAGCAGTCATGGAGCGCTGGATCTTGCAGGGTACCAGGCTGAGCACTGCACTTCATTAGCTCATCCAGTCCCCACTGCAACCCAGGCAGGAGCTGCTACCTGTCTCATTTTGCAGATGAGGTTAAGCGGCTTGCCCAAGGCCACACAGCCCTAGAAGGGTCAGAATTGGAACTCAGGTTGTCAGACCTGAGAGCTTTAAACTTTCTGTGCTCTAGTGGGATTTTTGTTCCCATTTTGTAGATGATGAAAATGAGGCTCCATTTCAAGGGAGGCCCAGGACTTGCCCCAGGCACCCCGGGCAGGGCTGAGATAAGGCAAAGCCAGGTTTTCCAAGTCCTGCCTGTGCTCTCCTCTAGCCCTCTCCCATGCACCCTGGGCAGTGTCCACACGTCTCATTCCTCCCAACCAGGGACAGTGAGCAGCTGAGGGTGGGGTGGCCTGCTAGTTTCTGCCCTGTGACCAGCTGAAGGCTTAAAGAAAGGCAGAAATCACTGGTGAGCAGAGGACTCCTGTGTCTACACAGGAACCACTCTTCTCTCCCTTCTTCTTCCTTCTCCCCCTCCCCTCCTTTTGCCTCCTTCCCAGAGCTCTGTGCCAATTAATCAGCAGACATCAAGGCTCCAGCTGGGACCAAGTGGGCTCAACTCATTAGTGCAGAATGCCATTAATATCCCAACACTGTTGGGACAAATGCAGTGACTCAGGGCAGGAACCGATCTAGGGCTGGCTCCAGGGCTGCTGTGGATGACAGGACTGTGATAAGAGGCAGAGAGGGAGCAGGGCAGGCGTGGAAGGGGAGCAGGCCTCATCCCCAGGATGCCCCATGGTGGGAGGAGGGGAGCAAAGCAGCTCTGACCGGGGCAGGGTCTGTCGTCTTGTGCCATCTGCCTCTTCCTCCTCCCTGCTCTGTGGACTGTGAAAAAAGAACCCAGGGATCAGAACACCCTTCTGGACATGGGTCCTCGTGACCTTGGGCCAGTTGGAGAGGCAGTGCTGGGTGGTAGCCGAGTCCCAGCTCCACCTTCAGTCACCGCTGATGGAAAGGCCTTCAACAAACTGCTCCATCTCTGGGTCTTCGTCTCTTCGTCCTGACGGGGAGGGGCGGGGGGGTGATAACCACTGCCATGGGGGGGAGGTGCTAAGATCGCTGATGTGACTTGCTATGCGGAATGTGACTCAGCGGGAGGCGATGGCCCAGTGTCCTCTCCTTTCCCATCTCATCATTGTTCTTTTCCCAGGAGTGCTAGACAGGAATACTACCTGTAGGGACAATGGGACCCAACCAGTCCTTACAGGGGGCCTTGGAAATACTCCTGCTGGGTTCCTGTGCTGTTCGGTCTTCACTCACACGTCACTGACTGCCTGCCACATGCAGCACTTACTGGGCACTGGGGATGCACAGGTGAAAGGGACATGGTTCCCACCGTGGAGGGGCTCCTAGTCCAGTGGGGAGACCAGGGAGGGGAGAGACTCGCTATCTGTCCTACAGGACAAGGAGGGACATTGGTTCCAGGGACTCTGCAGCCTAGATTTCCCCTCCAGATACTCTGATTTCAAATCCACTGTCTCACTGTCCTCATCGACTCATTGCTTATCTCTGTCATTTTTATTTTTTAACTTAGACAGTTGTGGCCAACACACCTGCAGTCCTGTGGTGCTGTGGAGTGGTGGTCCCCAGGGCAGTCTGATTATATAAGGCAGTGTGTGCCCTAACCCCAGGCAGCTCTGGTGAGGAGTGACATCTTCTGTCTGGAGGACATTTGTCATCAGGAGAGCCTTAGGACAGGGCATGGAGCTTTCCCTGTAGTTTGAGGAGTTCCCAGGTGACCGAGGGGCAGGATAGTAAGGACATAATTTGTTACAAAAATATTTATTGAGTACTTACTACATGCCAGGCACTGTTCTCATTGTGGGGATGTGGCTGTGAACAAAAGAGACAAAAATCTCTGCCTTCAAGGAGATGACTTTCTGGCAGAGGTGGTAATTGCTATAGAGAAAGACAAAGCAGGTGACAGGTTCCCTTTGAGCAGAGACACAGAAGGGGGCACCATAGTGGACCGTGTGGGTTTTCTGAGGGAAACTCTGTGTTAATGTTCAAGTTGAGTACATGGTTGGAACATGGGCCTGGAGTTCTGGGAGAAGAACTTGTCTGTCACCAGCAGAGATGTCATTGAAGCCATGTGCTGGCTGAGACCACCCAGGCTGTGTGTAGATGGAAGTGCCCTGCTCCAGGCATCTGCAAAGGCCTGGAGGTGGAGAGTTTGGGGCATGTTCAGGGCATCAGGAGGGGCTGAGCACTGATGGCGAGGCCAAGGTGGTGCACAAATGAGGTTGCATGGCCTGGAGGACTGGAAGCGATGGAGAGTTCTAAACAGGAGTGCCAAGGTCAGATCTGTGTGTTAGAGGGGCCCCCTGAGGGCAGGGCAGAGGGAGACATTGGGGTCTGGAGGGTAGTGAGGAGACTGGGGTGCCAGCCTGGGCAAGAAGTGGAGACTTCTGACCCAGCACAGCAGCTGGGGTTCAGGGTGGGGGCACAGAAGAGAGGGTGGGCTTGTGGGTGGGATTGATGGGAGGCTTGGGAGTAGGAAGATGGGTGCACAGAGCCTTTGGGTGGCTCTCACAGGCTGTGAGGGGCAGGGAGAGGAGCACAGAACCTACCCAGCTGCTCCCAGCACCCCACGGCCGCTGTGCTTGTTAGCAAGGAACGGGCCTTGGAGGGAGCATGTGTGCCATTATTTTTAGGTGATGAGCCACACGTCGGTGAAGCTTTTGTTTGCCAGTCGTGGGTAAACAAAAGCCATTTGTCAAAACCGAGATGTTCCAGCCTCCTCCTCCCCTCACGGGCCAGTTGCTGCTATGAGTCCCTGTTGCATCAGCAGCCAGGCTAGTTGAACACATGGCTCCTGAGTGATGGCCGCACTTGTGGGGCAGAATCCACGTGCCAGGAGCCTGCAAACGTGACAGCCTGAGAGCTGCATGAGATTCTCAGGTGCATCCTTACTGGTCCCATTATGGAGTTGGGGAACTGAGGCTGAACATCTGCCCCCGCCCCCATGCTGTGATTGGGGAATCAGCCATATCACCAGTCACCACAGAGCATCCTAGGAAATTGGACGACGCTTCTCGCACGGAGCCCAAATCCAGCTGCTGCGAATTCCATCAGGACCCCTGCTCTATGTTTCCCCTCCCGGGTCCTGCACGTGCTGGCTTCTTGTGTTTCCAGGAAAAGGAGGCTCTGTGATTTAGAGGAAGGCACAGGCTTTGGAGCAGAACAGCAGCGGGTTTGCAGCTTGCCTCTGCTCACAAGCCCAGGGGATGGGCCAGCCTCTGCGACACAGCATGCAGGGAGTTCCTGGGACATGTTCCTGAGATCAGCATCTTTAAAAGGGAGGGGACAGACACAGGGTCGGTCGGAGGGGAAGCCGGCTGATAATGCTGACTCCATGGAAGCTCGGCTGGCCCTCTGGGGCTGGATGTTTGCCCCCCATGTTGTCATCCATTGACTCTAGGGTGTGCTGTAGTGGGGCGTGAGCGGCTGACAACCGTCTTGTGGTGGCACACTCAGCAGTGGAGGTAGTAAGTCCTTTACTCCTGCTGGAGTGCCCCCTACAGTCCACCCCTTGGGCCACTGCTGGGGGAGGCTCCTCTTAGAGGTAACTCGAAAAGGACTCAGCTGCGACCAACATTCCTGGGCCCCCTCCTCCACCGTTCCCCACTGATCTGCCACGCTCTCTGCTGAGAGCTCTGCGGTCTCCTCACTGCCTGAGAGGGCTGTGGCCCTGGTCACCATGTCCTTTTCAGGCAGTGGTGGGTGCACTTGTCGGTTTACCATCAAAACTGGACAAGGGAGTACCAGGAGACACCCGAGGGGATCACCTAGGTGTCACCATATTCTTCTCTGTCTCCAAGTGTGACTGCCTGATGACCAGGACAGTGACTCTTCTTATTGCCCACTGTTTCCCTGTCACAAGGAGCTTGATGTGCCAAAAAGCCAGCTGTAGCTTATAATTTAAGGGACCCTTGCTCTGTCATCCCTTTGGGAACAAGGACCTTAATCACAACCCCAGAGCTGAGGGGTAGAAAGCACAAATTCTGTAAATGGGTCACTGAGAGCGGAGGTGAGCAGGGCCACATCAGCTTCCACCCCCTTCCATTCCACCCACCGGGGACACAGGGCCATGCAGGGTATTTGATTGAAGGGGATACTGCATCTTGGATTATGGTGCTGAAACCTCATGCAGTCTTGTCTCTGAGCTGGCTTTTGGGCTGTATCTTCATATTTATTTATTTATTTATTTAAATTAATTAGTTTTGAGAGAGAGACAGACATCAATTTGTTGTTCCATTTATTTATGCATTCATTAGCTGAATCTTAAATGTGCGCTGACAGGGGATTGAACCTGCAACCTTAGCATATTGGGACAATGCTCTAACCCACTGAGCTCCTGGCCAGGGCCTTCAGTTATAACTTTTAGCAGGTCATTACGCTGCTCCATCCCACCAGCAGCTTTTGGGTAGTGGGGTTTGTGATGTTACCAGCAGATCGTATGGTTATTTGGTCTGATGTGACGCTTCGTGGGATCACGCGCCAGTAGATCAGACACTTCATAAGCTCCTGGGGGAGAGCCATTGGTAGGAAAGGCAAGTTCGTGTCTGGAACATGTCTCTGCTCCTGTCTTTCTGGGGTGGAGGGTACAGTGTACTCATTGGCCACATACTGACCCGACCATCCTCAGGTTCTATCCTCTGTGTCACCATTTGTATGAGCTGAGGATGCTGGTGCCACAGTGGTGGTAATGTGAGGGCTTTCTACCTGCCAGTGTGGCTTGTGGTGTCCTCAGCCCTGCTCATGTTCAACCCAGGATGTACCTGCTTTATGACCACGTGGGTCTGACAGAGCCCACTTGCGATGGGCAGTTCCAGGTGTGTGACCATGTGGTGTCTCATGACCGAGCCCTCTGTCTCCCCCAGGGCTAGCAACGTGTTACCACCTGTTTTTCAGAAAGTGGACGTCTTTGCTGCGGGTTCTATTATGCACTCACTTCAGAACCCTCTCGGGCCCCCACTATCATTTCCCCGCTGGAGCTTGCCATACTTCCCATGGCATCCTTTCTTCTACTTCCTACATCCTCACTCCTCCTTCTGATACTACAGGGGCTGCTGAGTCGTGGGGCCCACAGCCGGAACTGCCTGCAGGGTCCTTTCTTGCTTGGGCCTTGGAAGCCCTTCATGTCCCCCAGCATGTGGGCTTGGAGCCATGCTCCCAGGTATGGATATGCTGCCTCCAGAGTCACCATCCTTCTTTCTTTCTTCTCTATGGGGGGCTGTGGAAGAGGAAGTCATTTGGAGGTATGTCCCAGTATTCACTAGACCACTGGATTCCTAGAAATTCTACTGAAGTGGTAGGTCCTAGGCCCTCACTGGTTTTCTCTCTCACCTGCTGGCCTCCAGCATGATGGGTACTTCTTGTTCCTCTGCCTGATTGGCATGATGTCATCATGCCAATGATGGATCAGTGGGATTTTCTGCAGGGTGTTCACATGGTCCTGATCTCCTTGCACTACCTGAAAATACCAGATGTACAGTGTATTGTCATCTGTTCTGTGAATCTGCCCTGCCTCTGATTCTCCTTCTTGCTTGGGATAGAGGAGAATAAATACATTGATCAGGTTAATGACTTCATAACTTGTAGTGAGTTCACATTACTCTGCTCTCGCCTCAGCACTACACCTGGCAAGGCAGCTGCAACTGGAGTAGCTGCTTGTTGATTTCTGGAGTCCATGGTCCTCCTTCAGGATCCACCTGGTTCCCACGGGGTACGGCTGGTGAAGTACGTGCACCGTGACAAGAATACCCCCTGCATCCTTCCTGTTTTTAAGAACAGCTCTCGTCTTTGCCCTCTTTCCCCCAGGAATAAAACACTATTTTTGATCTATGATCGTTGCCAGAAGAGGTGGTTTCAAGGCCCCCACCCGGCCTCCCTACCATGACAGCCCCCACCCCACAGGATAAAAGGGGTTGTGCCGACTACTAAGTATGTCTAGTCCAGTTATACATCTGAAGATCACTGGGTGGGGCCCCATGGACCCACTGCAAGCTGGGCCTGGGCTAGAATTCTACTTGCCACCTGGCCCCTTAGCAGGAGTCATGGTCATGCTTCGAGTCTCCAGGTATCAACATGAACTTCAGTGTCCAGCTGTCCTAGAAATACTTGGGTGCTCCCCCTCCCCCGCTATTCAGTTACTTGAGTAGCTCTGGGGAGGGCAGGGGGGATCACTGCTGTGTATTATTGGAGGGTCCTTCCTCTTGGGGACATGGGCTTTCCTTCGACCATTGGGTTCCAGGTCCAAAAACCTGTTCAGGTATGGAACTAGGGAGGGATTGTTTCTTGTTACTGGGGTGGCTATTTGCAGCCTCCTGGCCACCCATGCTTCATTTTTGGATTATGCACATGGAGTGGTACCCTGCATGGCTGCCCATCTTTGTAAGATGAACCCCACCTTCATTCAGTGATGTTGGCGTGTGAAGCAATGATGAAATACTGTAATTAAGGCCATTTTAGAATGGGGTTATTTCACATAAGCCTGTATTCTGATTTCTTCTGAATAACTACAAGCTTCAGAAACCCAGGGCCCACATATTTGCATGGCAACAGTTAGCTGGAGATGAGTGGGTCTCTCTTCTTCCGTTATTTAACATTTCTTGTTTGTTTATTTTAAATAGCTAATACATTCTTAGGGTTCAAAAATCAAAACAATATAAAGCAGCATAGAATGAAAAGTCTCCCACATTGTTGCCATCCGCTGTGTGTTCAACCCCTCACCACAAATAAACCCTTATATTAGATTGTCGTATATGCTTCCAGTTTTTTGTGCAGATGCAAATAAATATGACTAGATCTTCTTTCAACTCTCTTTCATTTATAACAGACCCTGCCTTTGCTTTGATGACTTAATGATGCGTTTAGCAGATATTTCCGAATCTGTAGAGAGATGCTAGCCCTTGGGAGGGGCCAGGTGATCCACTGACTGAAGCCTCCTTTCTACCAGCTTCCTTCTTTGCCTGTCCAGTGGGCCCTTGGTGGCATTAGAGTTCGGTCTTGCTGGTACATCCTCGGGACGCTCTGTGAATGCCAGGGCCTGAGGGCGGGGACCAGCAGGTTGGCGGCTGTGGGGAACAAGATGAGTAGGGGGAAGTGTGTGCAAATTTCCCTCGGCGGTCACAGCATGTGCATGGATGCTTTGGTCTGGCATGATGGCTCTATTGTGAGTGGATAGTGCTGCAGGGATGAACCAGGTCCGTAAGTTAGAGTCTGGTGTGTGCATGGGGAGAGAAAAATGAGCAAAATGGACAATTTTAAGACCAGAGTGGAAGGTGTGATCTTGGGTGAATTAATCAGACTCTAAATTTTTGATATCTCATTTGCAAAACAGGGATATTTTAGTCTCACCTTTTAGGGTTATTATGCAGGTTAAGTGCAATAGCATATTGCCTAGCATATAGTGAGCACTCCTATACAGGGTGGGGCAAAAATAGGCTTGCATTTGTTTGTATGGAAAATAATGCAATAATTAATAGATAATAATACAAGAATAAACTCTGTGTTTCATGTACTCACAACTGTAAACCTACTTTTGCCCCACCTTGCATATTATCTTTGTGGGGCATTGTGGAAGGAATAAGACTGCTTGGAGGTGACACTGAGTGGAGTTTTGAAGGCTAAGTAGGAGTTCACAGGATGGAGAGGTGGGAGTAGTACATTCTAACACAGGAAATAAAATGAGTCTCCTGGCTGGACTTCGGTATTAACTCCATTTCAAATAGGATGTAACTAAATCTCATACATGAGATATGACCTGCCCAAGGTCAAGGGTGAAGAAATGCAGAGCTGCGGCCCACAGCCTGTTCTGTCTGACTCAGAGCTCAGTGGTCCATGCTCACCTCAGAATGTGAGTGCTGTCACTCCCAAGACTCATTAATGATGCAACTCAGGGTTCATAAATGGGGCTGCGGTAGAATGTGGGGCAGCCCTGCCTCTGCAGGAGCAGAGATCGCCTGGTGCTCAAGAGCTCCAGCCAGCATCTCCCCTGATTGCTCAGCTCTGCCCTCCTCTGTGTGAGCTCCCCTCCCAGGTGGGTTTTTCCGTCAAGTGGCAAGATGGCTGTTGGCAGCTCCAAGCCCTCAATGGCCAGCCCAGCACTGCAGAGGAGAGAGGGAACCCTTTTCCCCAGCGGTTCCAGCTAAAGTCCCACGTAGACTTCTCATTAGTCAGACTTGGGTCACAAGGTCATAGCCAAGCCACTGACTGTGGCTAGAGGAATATGGTTCCCTCACTGGTCACACTTGGGTCACATGACCATCTCTGAGCCAATCAAGTGGCTAAGAAGATGTGGTCCTCTCACAGGTCAGACCTGGGTCACATGGCAACACCGGAGGTGGCGATCCAGAAGTACAGGGGTTGAGAGTGATGGAGGGGTGGTGGTCCCAACTAATATTGGGTCCTGCACCCAGAATCAGAGGAGATAACTGGCAGACAGACCCAGCAGGTGTTCCTTAGGACCCCAGAGGAGGCCACAGTTTGGTCTGTGAAGACAGACCTGTCCATTGGTCTCTCTGACCTAGACCAAGCTGAGTGGTCCTGAACAACCTCGCGGAGCCCTTTAGGGAAGGGCATCCGGCCTGGGTGGCTGCATGTGTGGAGTGCTGTGGCCCCGGACAGCAGAGGAGCTGTACCAGCACGGTCATGGTCAGCCCTGCGGATGGGGCGGGCAGCCTGCTAACTCCTCCTAATACTTCCCTGTATGGAGTGGGCAGGTGTGATGGAAGAATTTGAGCTTCCATGAGTTATGGACCCAACCATCGAATCCCCCAATAAGGCCCCTGGGGATGTGCAGTGGGTTAAGCAAAAGGAGGAAAAGGGTTTTATCAATTAGTGACCACCCAGGAGGAACAGAACCAGCCTAGCGGAAGCCAGAGAGGGGATTCCTGTCCCCATGGCATCTGCCAACCCTTTGTACAGACAAACCTGTGTTTCCAGGGTAACTGGAGCCCAAGGCTCAGAGGAAGCAGCTTCATTAGTCTGTCCCCAGGGGACTTGGCAGCCAGTCATTAAATGCTCCCAGGAATGGTGAGCCTGGTGGGGCAAGGGAAGAAAACAACTGTAGGAGTTGTGGGGGATGGGGTGGGGTTGGCTCTGCCTCTGTCTGGAGCAGGGAACCCCTTCTCCTCATTATGTGAGGGGAGTGCTGAGACTGTGGGGGAGAATTTCAGGTCCTAAACCTGTCACCATGGTGCACGCCTCTCCTCTGCAGCAGGGATGGTAAACGGCATGCTTGGATGCAGGCAGGAAGATGGATCAACCACAGACCAGGTCCCCAGGTCCCTGGGAGGTACACCCACCCTGGGACTCCTTGGGTCTGTGGTGACTGGGCCGGGGGTCGTGGTGTCCCTGGGCTCTCACTCCCTGTCCTGTCTGTCTGTGAGTCCTGTCAGTTCTGTTTCTAGCCTTCAGCTGTCTTCCTGTTCCCGTGTTGTAGGCTGTATCATTTTCCCTTTTCTGGTGCAGAGAGAAATCTGCGCGGTGACCAGTTCCCCGGGCCTCTTACCCCCTCCCACCAGTGATTTGGGCCACTGGCTCATAGGGCCTTGAATCTCATCAGTGACGGCTCTCATCCTACCTCCAGCTCAGACTCTGCTGAGTAGCTTCCTCCTGAACTCTCCTGGGGATGTTTCCGGGCCCCTCAGATTTCCCCTCTTTGCACTCACCCATCAACCAGCTTTCTTCCACAGTGCCCCATGTCGGAGAAGGGCTCTACTCTCTGCCCGCTAGCCCAGGCCATTCCCACTCCATTCCTTCCTTGACTCACCCTGGACCAGCCACACCCAGCCTGTTCTTCATTCACTTTCCAGTGTCTCCTTCCTCTCCCTTCCCCACTGCTGTGCCCTCATACACACACTTTTCATTCTCTCCTGAAGTGCCCACATTGGACTCTGAGCCTCTAGTTGACCCTCCATGCTGCCCATTCATGTCTCTCTACTGCTTGAAATTCTCAGTGGCTTCCCAGCACCTGTGAGTGAAGTGTGGACTCTGTGTCCAGCGCTCAGGGCCCTGCATGTTCTGCCTCTACTGCTGTCCCTGCATCCACATCTTCTACAACTTTGGCATGCTCCAGTTCCCACAGTGTGCCATGTTTGCTCATACTCCGAGCCTTTGCTCATGCTGTTCCCTCTCCCTGGAATGCTTTGCCCCACCTTTGGTTGTATTATAAATCCCAGTCAACCTGCGAGTAAGCTTAGCTTTGACTCCTCTAGGAAATGCCTTCTGAACATGCCCCCTCTCCCCGTCTTCCCCAGGCTTAGGTGTTTCTCCTGTGGGCTCTTGTAGCATCCCACACCCTTCTACATTATGGCACTTAGCAGTCTCCATCAGAGTTGACGGCAGATTTGTCCCCTGTCCCAGCTGGCTGTGGGAGCCTGGAGGGCCAGGATTGGGGGTCTTGTTGGTCTTGCTCTTATTGGCGTTCAGCCCAAAGTCAAGCATGTGGTAAAGGCTCAACCAGAGCTTCAGGAAGAGATGTAACACTGGCCAGTCTCTCAAATGCCAATATCAGGGCCTTTGAGGTATGAATTAGTTTCCTGTTGCTGCTGTAACAAATGGCCACAAGCTTAGTGGCTAAACACAAATTTATTCTCCCACAGTTCTGGACATCGAAATCTGACTGGGCCCAGTCTCACTAGGCTGACATCAAAGTGTGGACAGGGCTGGGTTCTGCTGGTGGCTGTAGTGGGGAGTCCACTTCCTAGCCTTTTCCAGCTGCCAGGGCCTTTTCCATCTGGAAGCCCGCAATGTGGGGCTGAGTCCTTCTATGCTCCCATCTCTCTGGTTCTCTTTTGCCTTCCTCTTCCATTTTTAAGGATACTGGTGATTACATTGAGCCCAGCTGGGTAATATAGGATAATCTGCCTGTTTTAAGGTCAGATCATTAGCAACCTTCATATTAGTTGCAGCTTTCATTCCTCTTTATCAGGTAAAGTAACAAGATATTCACAGGTTCCAGGGGTTAGGACATGGATGACTTTGGGGGGACCATTGTCCTGCTCATCACGGTGTGGGAGAAGGTGTCGAGTCAGTACCATGGGGGCAGAGAGACCTTGCTCTGTGAAACCCTGAGGGTTGGGGAGACCAAGGGCAAAGGGATGGTGGTTGGGTCAGAGAGCAGGATGATTTGATGCAGGTCAGAGAGTTTTGGGGAGACCCAAAAGGGGATTCTTTCTGTAATGGCTGGGGCTACAGGTGACGGAAATCTAATCAAACTTTTATCTCAAGGGAAATTGATTGACTCATGAAACTAAAAAGAACAAAAACAAAAGCAAAAACACCACAGGCAGGAATTTCTCTAAGTGCAACTTAGTTAAGGCCAGAGGATGTCTCCACCACTCCTTTTTTTTTTTTTTTGTCTCTTAGATCCCCTTTCTGATTGGCTTCACCCAACCCATGAGTCAGCAACGTGGTAGCAGCCAGCCATGCCTGCCCCCTGGTCCCCAGGTTCAAGTGCACCAGAGCAATTACCGAGTCTCAGCAAATCTCACTGCCCTGCCTTGGCTCACTGGGCCCTGAGTTGAGCCCCCAGCTGATCATAGGGCCAGGGAGTACTCGGTGTTGAGCAGATTGGACTGCACCTGAACTGCAGTGAGAGAACAGGGAAAAGTGGGTCCCCAAAGGAAATTCTGGGGGCTGTTTCACCAGGCAGGGGATGCTCCCTTAGCAGAGGAGCACTGGACTGAAAGGAGACCCAAGTTCTGATTCTGCTTCTGCTGACTTGCCATATGACCTTGAGAAAGTGACTTATTAACTTCTCTGGGCCTGGCTGTAAATTGAGGGGGTGAGGTGGGATGCTCGCTAAGGGACTTTTCAGCATCAACAACCTTACCACTTGGAGGCCTTCCCCATCTGTTTCGCCCATCTGTTCTTTTATGCCTCTAGATACTCGTAGTAAAAACCACAGTGGGTTTTTTGCAGGGGGAGTGGTGGGGAGTACAGCCAAGTTTGGGATCTGCTGTGGGACCAAGGAGGCTGCATTTCCATACAAAGTGCTGGGTTCATGGGAGAATTTGGGGCCTGAGCAAGTGGCCAGGGACTATCGAGACTTAGGGCACCATCAGGTTAAACCTGACTGTGCTTGGGGCCAGTGCTAAGCATGTGGCCAGGGTGGGGTCACGGAGTGAGTTGCTATCACCATGTGGCTGAGGAGAAGACTCCATCTGGGCCTGGGGTGGGGGTCAGACACTGGGCAGCAATAGACAGGGCAGATGCTGGCAGCTCATGTACATGCAACTTGAGTGTCATCTGAAAGTGACTCTGGCCACATGTGACTTCTGAAGCTCTTATTCTCATCTAACATATAAAATATTTTACTTATTCTTTTGTTTCCTGTCTGCCTCCTCTGACTAGAATGTCAACTTCTTGAAGGCAATGATTTTGTTCTCTGTGGGATCTCCAACTCTTAGAACTGGCATATTGTAGGTGCTCAGTGAACAATCGGCAAGTGACTAAATGACTACCGAGGAGGTACATGCACCAGGTGGGGGACCAAGACTAGCAGTTCCCCAACTTTGCTGCCCATTTGAACCACCTAGAGAGCTTGCAAGAACCCGGTGACCCAGGGTGCACCCCTAACCAATTGGATCAGAATGTCTGGCGTCCTGAGCCAGGCATCAGTATCTTTAAAAGATTCCCAGGTTATTTCATTTGCTGCAAAGTCTAAGAACCACTTGCTCCATTAGACCACATGAAGTGCGGGGGTGCCTGCCTCCTGGTGAGGACACACACAGCAGCCCACACACGCAGGAGGAGGGAGCCAGGCGAGGGGCGGGCCACAGCGAGGCTGCAATCTGGGTGGTGGATGGAGACTTTTTGTCCTAGGTCTCTATCACACTCTCCGGACACCCGCCAAGGAGGCGATTACTTTGCTCTTACAGAATAGATTTTGGCCGCGAGTCAAGAAGAGCTCTTGCTTCCCAGCTAAATGATGGCAAATCAATTTGAGGTCTCGGCTGGAGCTGCTGATTAGGGATGGCAGCCAGGGAGCCTTGGGCTGTTGGAGCCACAGCAGGGCTCTGCTGGGCCTGTGGGAGAAAGTGGCAGTCTTGAAGTCCAAGAGCTCAGCCTTCTCTTGAGGGGCAGGGGAGGCTTAGGTGGGGCTGCTGTCCAGGTGTGCAAGCGCAATCTCTGTTTATGTAGAGTAGTAATATTAATACTAATATTCATCTTTTCTTAAGAATTTGCTGTATGCTGGGCACTTTGATATGTTTGTCGCAATAACTTGGCAGTGTAGGTGTTATTATCTCTTATGGAGGCTCTAAGAGGGAAAATAATGTGCTCAAGGTCAAGTGGCTTCAACATAACAAGTCTGTCTTGGGACCATGTCTGTCTGGAAAAAATCCAGATGTTTGCTCATGATGCTCTGTGGGATGTTGGTGTGCATGTCTGGACTCTGAGCTTCTGTGAGCATGCCCGACTCAGGTCTGAAGGGCAGTGCTTAGCCAGTGTTTGACCACTGGCTAAGGGGAGGCCCCTGGGGAAGGGCTTGCTGAAGACAGAAAGGAGTGGGGAAACGTTTGCTGAGTGGACAGATGAGTGAAGGAGTGTTTGCTGACTAGGGGCTGGACAAAGAGCTGCAGGTGGGCTGAGCTATGCATCGTGAAGTAGGCAGCCTCCTAGATGGTCCCCACCCTCCCGTGATCTTCCCTGCTGGTACGCATGCCCACTAGAGCGTCCTCCCACCCAGCATCAGAGCTGGTCTGCGTGGCCAGCAGAATACTGCAGGAGTGATGGCGTGTGACTTCTGAGGCCAAATCCTGAAGGAGGTTGCAGCTTCCACCTTGCTCTCTTGGGTTACTCATCTGGGGGAAGTTGGCTGCCATACTGTGGAGACACTCAAGCCCTCCAGAGAAGCCATCCTCGGCAGGGAGTGTCCTGCCACCAGTCAGAACTAGCTTGCCAGCGATGTGACCATGCCATCATGGAGGGGGTCCTTCAGCCCCAGGTGAGCCTTCGGATGAGACGGAGGCCCAGCTGACACCTTGACTGCAGCCTCACGGGGCACTCCCCAGCCTGGCCACTCCAGAATTCCGGGCCCTCAGAACTGAGAGAAATGAAGGGCTATTGGTTTCAGCCACTGAGTTTTGGGGTGATGTGTGAGGCACTGGCAGGACTAATCCATAGTCCTGAGTCTCTTTTGAACTGATGAGAGCTGCCTGGAAGACAGTCCCTTCTGTCCGCCTTCTCACCTGTGACCCTCGCCTCCCACAGTATCGTGAAAAGACGAGAGACGGGTGTGGTTTTAAACCCAAGCTTCCTGGTGCACTGTTCGGGTGACTGAGGGTTTTTATTGAAATGAATTCTTCTCCTTATCCTTTTCACGTCTTCTCCTGCCTTTCCTCTCCTGATCTTATTTGTCCTTATCAGTCTTGCTGTAGTAATTGTAGCTTTTTGTAGTGGTGGCTGCCATTTTTTAAGCACCTGCTATGTGCCAGGCACTGTGCTAGGGTATCTACAGACCTAATTTTATTTATTTCCCTTACCATCTCTGGTGGCGGTGGTGGAGTTAGGCATTATTACAGTCACTGTTTTTTTTTGTTTTTGTTTTTGTTTTTTTTTTAGAAAGATAAGGAAATCAAGGCTCTGAGCAGATGTATCATCTGCCTAAGACCAGACAGAATCTGGAGTCACAGCCCAGTTCATCAGAAAACCAAAGCCTATGTTCATTCCCATGGTACACCTCTACTTCTGAGCCTTAGTGTTCTCAGGTGCAAAATGGGCATAATCCTGACCTCACAGATGAGCGGAGGCAGTGCTTTTAAAGCAAACCAGCCTTCTGGATGGCATATAGCAGGGGCTTAGTAAGCAGATGTTCCCTTGCCCTCCTTCCTTACCCCCTTACCCACCCCTCCCTGAACTTTAAGGTGGGCTGTTTTGACCCTCGTGTAGACAGGGTCATGCCAGGTACCTCCCACTATAAGAACACTAGGAAGTTGATGTGGCTGAGAGCTGGAGACCACTGGGCCTGCCCCAGGATGGGATGGGTGCCCTGGGCCTGGAGTTCAAGCAGATGGTGACACCAGTTGTGGCCCCACACGTTGAACCTGTGCCACCTCTGCGCTTGGGGCGGGGAGCGCCTGGCCAGAGCGTACACAGAGAGGAAGGAAGGGCTGGAGCCTGCTTCATATCCAGGACAGTGCCCTCGGGGAGGCCAAAGCATGGAGATGGCTCCAGCTGGAGGATCCCAGCTGAGCAAACATTGTCCTTGGGGGGTATCAAATCATCTCTCAGATCAAGCAAAAAGCCCCAATTAATTATAAGTGCCAAGTGAGTGGTCTGGAAGTAGGATTTTGCAGTCAATTAAAAGGATGCTGGAGGAGGCTTCATTAACCCCCTGCCTCCTGTTAGCTTTTGGTGTGGGAGAAAGCAAGGACCTGTCTGACTCCAAAGAGCTCCTTCACACTGTGGGGGATGCAGGCAGGAGTGTGTCCACCAAAGATGGCTCAGAAGGGATTCCTGGGTTGCATGGGACGATGGATTTGGAATCCCCTTCCCATTCTAGGTTTCTTGATTTCCTGTGCTTGATCCCTGTCTGCTTAATGGGGGCAGGAGGCAGTTGGCCAGGCAAAGTGTGATTTGTGCCTCTCCTGTCTGTCCCCAGTGCAGGAGCAGACTGCCCACTGCTCTCTCTCCAGGAGTCCCACACCCAGCTTGTTATTTTCCTCCAGAACTGACTCCCACCGTTGTTCCAGATCTTGGAGAATGGAGTGACCAAGATGGACACACAGGCTTTGGCCTTGACCCCTCATTACTGTCCCCCACATTCAATCCTCAAGTCCTGCCAATTTGCTCTCCTATGTCCCTCTAATCTGCCAACTTTTCCCTGTCCTGCTGCCACTGCCTGAGGTAAGGCCTCACCATCTCCAACACTGACCTTGCACCAGCTTATCCCTGGGCTCCTGGCTTCCGCAGCTCACATCCAGTTCATCTTCCTTAATCTGTGCATCCGACCATGTCCCACACCTGCGCAAGGTCCTTCACTGACTGCCCAGGGCCTGCAGGTAAAGTGCACGCTCCATCCGCTGGCACCTGGTTGACATTCCAGGCTCTCAGCTCTTCGCCAAACACTCGCTGAGTCCCTGCAGTTGTCCCCCACTTCGTCACCCGTGTCAGGCCACTTTTGTTTCCTCCAGGCCTTCGTTCACACCAGCGCCTCTCTGCCTGGAGTGCCTTCCTTCTCCTCAGGTTGACTCCTCACCTTGCACACTGAGCTCCCCTGACTCAGAGTCCAGGGGACCTGCTGCTCAGTGTCCTCACCTGGGGCCATGGGAGGGTCTAGGAGAATAGGCAGGAGCAGTGACATTAGGGCACAGAGAGGGAGGGGTCAGGTTCTACCTCCACACCCCCACTGTACAGGAGCTGCAGAGAGCTGAAGGCAAAGTGACTGGCCACCAAATAAGTGACATGGAGATCGATTGCTCAGGTCCCAACTCAGCATTTGGGTCCTGGGGTGTCAACCAGGGTGCCAGGGGGTGGATGACACTGTAGGCGACACTCTGGTGGGTGCTGGGAGGCACTGGGGCACCAGCCTGTCCCCCTCTGATAGAGCTCCCAAGTTAGCAAGAGAAACATGTGCAGTGACATAGAATTTGCGAAGTTCCACTCCTTGAATGCTTGCCACGTGGTGCTAAGAGTGTGGATACAGGACCCCATTTACTCACGACTGCAGAGGTCAGAACAATTACTATTATTATCCCCTCTTACTCGCAGGCAAACACTTGGAGGGCTGAAGTGCCTGTTCAAGACCACTCTACCAGGTTAGAGCACCCACCAGCAAGCTCAGCGCTGTGGAGCATCCAGCTGTGATGCCCTGCATCCTGTAAGTGGCCAGCAAACGCTGCTGTGGCCAGTGGGACAGGGGCGGTGTCAGGCTGGGCCTCATACAACAGGTGACATCTGAGCTGGGTCTTGAGACTTTACAGAAGTGTACCAGGGAGGGGAAGGGTACTGTTCACTGCAGGCAGAGGGGACAGAATATGTAAACACGAAACGGTGTGGCATGTGTGTGCATGCTTGGAACACAGAGTTGGGTGTGGGTCTGACCCAGCAGGTTGGGGTCACACCACGTGGAGCCATTCCGACAGTCTCGATGATCTCCTACAGGACATCCTAAGTGTTGGGCAGCAGAGTGACATGCTTAAGTTTGTGTTGTTTTGGTGGGTGGTGGGGAGAGGATGAGTGGGAGGGAAGGGGCAGAAGCTGAGAGACCGGTGTGGAGGGATTGGGAGGCGCCCAGCCAGGCGGAGAGAAGATAAGGCCTTGCTTAAGGCAGGGTGATGGTGGAGGGCGGTTGAGGGTGGGGAGGGGTCTGGTCTGGTCCTGAGTGCACAACAAGGCCTGGCGGTGTGTGTCTAGGAGCAATGATGAGTGGTGTCCTTTCTGTGTCCCCAGCCTCCTGCTGCAGGCAGAGTAGGAACTCCATCAAAGTTGGTGGGATGACCAGTGGGAGACCTTGTCCACCCATGGGACTTGGCTCTATGACAGATGTCGCACCCAAGGAGCTTGGGGTAGCCAGGGATGGGGTGTGGGGTATTGTTACTAGGCTGGGCCACCAGCTCCTGAGGTTGTACGATGGCTTTGAAGGGCAGGAGGTGTGTGGCCTCGAATCTCGGGGGCCAGCCCTGCCTGTGGTCTTGGTTGATATCTGGGATCATTTCCACAGTGGCATAGTCAGGAGCAAGGGTTACACTGAGGTCTGCTGCGGCCTCTTGAGCTCTGTGTGGGGCGGTCCCCTCATGTCAGCGGGCATCCTGTGTAGCCCCAGTGGATGGTTCCGACGGACAGAAGAGGACAGACAGAGCGGAGCTGCTGTACAAGGTCTTTGTTGTCACGGTTGGGTTGGTACATGTTAGCGTCTGCGTCATACAAAGGGGGAGCAACAGCCATGGCTTTTGGTCAGGTTCAGGGGGGCATGAGGGGTGCCCCTCCCCTCCCCCAGGCACTGACACATTTAAAGGAAGCAGAGCAACAAGGACACAGCACAGATGTGGAAAAAGGATACCCCCGCGTGAGCAGGATGGTCATCCTTACCTGGTTCTCACTAGGACCCCCACCCACACCCCAGGGCTAGCACAAGCACCTCCCATCTCTCCTCCATGAAGAGTTATGGAGAGGGGGGCAGGGGACACATGGCGGGAGGTTTATCCTCAGGCCTGGGAGATGTCCCCTCATCTGAGCCAGTTGGCCCCAGACCCCCTGTGTGGTCAAGGGCCTGTGGGACCCTAGAAGGATGGAGCAGTTGGGTGGTGGGGGTCAGTAGCCCTGCCAGCTGGGTGGCGGGGGCTCCTAGGGCTGGTGGTCTGTCTCCTTTCATTCTAGCCACCAGCCTTTGGGGTGGCTTCTTTGCCACATGATGGCCCTGGACTGAAATACTTCTGCTCTCTCTGCCTCTCTTTCCCCTTCTCCTTCCTCTTTCCCTCTCCCTTTCCTCACTCCCTTCCTTCCTCTCTCCCTTCTTTCCTTTCTATTTACACACACACACACACCCATCCCACCAACCCCCCGGGAGGGTCTCTTGACTTCCTGCTTGCTTTTGGAGGAGACCACACGCAGCTTTGCTGGTGAGGACACCCTCTAGGAGCTCCTGGACCTGGAGTGGAGGACGTCCACATGTGGGCATCCTTGCCTATCTCAAGTGCCCAGTGTGGCAGATCCAGAGAGGCCCGGTCCCTTCTCTCTGGCAGTGACCTTCCAGGCACACACATCTTGCCTTCCTTGGCAAGACGTGTGACCACCTCAGGCAGTGTACACTCCCTTGCATGTCACCCTGCTCTCACCATTTACAATGACTGCTCTTCCTGTTTCCCTGGCTGGGGGATGTCTCCCATGTATGCTGTGTGTGTGCTGATTCTGGGGCCTCTCCCTCCCTGCCCCTGCCTCCCTGTATGTCACATGCACACTGTCCCATTTGTGTGTGACAAAGTCATCCCCTTCCCATCTAGTGGGCCACACACACCTCCTGCCCCTGGCACATCATATGATTATCCCTACCCTGCTAGAGTCCCACCCCCATATTTTGTGCCCCCTATGAGTATGCTGCACCTTAGCTGCTCTCCAGAGGCAGGTCTGTGTCAGGAATGACAGTTCTCATGTTTCCCTGGACCTGAGAGTGATCACCTGGCAGTGGTTAGAGCCAGGTACACCCCAGGCTGAAATTCTCCCCCTGCTCCTGCCTCCAGGAAGCCCTCCAGTCCTGTTGCTTGGAGCAGGCTGTAGAAGTCTGGAGAGTCTGGGAAGGACACCAGACTAAGCCAGCCATCCTGGAGGGCACTTTCACATGGGAAAAGCCCTGAGGACACAGGGGGCTTCAGAGAGCACCAGGGACACCCTCTGAGGGTTCGGGGGCCCTCAGACCCACCTGGGATATCTTGTATGGCTGGGTTCCCATGTTCATCTGAAGCTGCCTAGGCCTCAGTCTCTGCTGTTCATCTAGCATGCTCTGTGCCTTGGCCCCACCTTCAAAGTCTTTGGGCCCCTGTCAAGGGGGAGACCTTCCTGAACACTGGGGATCTACCGTGTCCAGTAGGGCTCACACACAGGGTCTGGGTAGGCCCGAGGCTCCTGGCCTGGGCCCTGCCTATCTCTGCTCCAGGACCTCAAGGCTCTAGAGAATGACCATCCTGCCCAGGAAAACAGACGTGAACAGACAAGCAGACAACAGGAGTGCAAGGTGGCTCCCCATCACAGACGCAGGCGCAGACACAGACATCGGCCCCATGGGGGGCGGGACATAGGGGCACAAGGGAAGGGGCGGGGGTGGGGGAGAAGGGTAAGTCCAGGGAGCTAGAGCTGTTGAGGCCCTGCTCCCCAGAGAAGGGACAGACCAGGGGACTTTTCTGGTTCCCTAAACATATGGATTGTTTTATCTCGTCTTTAAAGTATTGCAGTCTAACTGATATGGCTTTAACTATTGGAAACAGACAGAGAAGACACATGTCTCTCTCTGAAATAAAAGCGTAAGTCCACTAAAATGGAAAACCTGCAGAATGCAAACTGGGGCCAATGGGGCAGGGCATCAGGGGCAGGCAAGTCGCCCCTTCCCTGGCCCCTGCTTTGGGGGTAGGCCCTGGCTGGGGCCCAGCATGGCTTCGTGGGGCTCTGCCTGAGTTTGTCCCAGAGGACTTCTGAAGACCTCAGACAGGAGCCCTCCAAGGGTGGGAGGACTGTAGGCCAAGGACAAGGTCTCCTGTTGGATGTGGCTACTTGTGACCAGTGGTTTCAGGGCTGAGAGGGGCATCTTACCCATATTCCTGCTCCCCAAGACCACGCTGTGCACACTACTGCCTTTTCAGAGCCATATAAATGCGCACAACAGTCTTGGTGCATCTAACAACTCTCCAACATACCTTTCTGCAACATCTAACACATACCCATCACTCCTGACACACATGCTGTTTTGAAAACCCATGTAAATACAAGAAAACACAAGCAAGCTCTCTCACATGTATGAGATGGCTAGCACACATGTGTGGCACAATCTCAACTCATACATACCACCTCAAACACACACACATACACAGGCTGCCTAGCAAACACAGTCTCTAACACAGGGACATGATGGCTAACACGCAAACACAATCTCAAGACACACACACATACTCTAAGAGTATATACACCTCTATGTACAGTCTGCCATGCATACCCACACCTACATGGACACATGCTTCCCCTCTCATTGCTCCATGGCCATCCAAGTCTTACTCAAGTATCCGAGCAAGAGGCCTTAGTGCTTTGGGGTGGGAGAGACAAACACCAGTCTCACACATCCCAGAGGAGAGTTTGTCCTTAGCCGATGAGATGAATGGACAGATGCCTTCTGTCAAGTGGGGACTGGCTTCTCCCCAAAGGCTTGGGGCTTTAGCCAGGAAGGTCCTCCAGGGGACCATGGGGTCCTGGAAGCACATGGACAGGACAAGGTGAGGAAGAAGGGTGGATAGGAATGGGGGCAGCTTGGCTGCACCAATGGGGGGGTCCCATGGCATGGGCCATTGCTGCCCAATGGCTCCAAGTGTTTTCTGGGGGGCCTGGACAGCCCCTTGGCTGGGCAAGCTGGGCCCAGACTGGCAGTGGGGCCCCAGGACCTAAGTGAAAGGTGGGGGGAACAAGGGGCAGCTCTACTTAGGGCCCCTCCAGAGATGAGTTAAAGTCCAAAGAGGATCCATTTGGAGGGGCTGGCTTGGCAGGGGCTACCCCTTTTTGGGTGGGGGTTGGGGGGTGCTCCTGGGCTGTGTATCATCGGGGAGGGAAGGAGGAGGGCCTCAGCCTCCTTCCCAGAATAGAGGGGGTCTCTCAGGCTGGGCCCTCACAGGGCAGGCCTACCCTGACTCCCTTCCTCAGAGCCAGGCCACCCAGCGCCCCTGCCCTGACCTGGAGGTCCACTGGGGATCAGAGGCCAAAGGTCAGCATGCTGGGCAGGGCTGGAATGTGTCATTACTTTGGCTGGCTGGGGACAGTGGTCCTCCTGGCAGTGGGGTGCATGAAGGAATGTATGGGGGTTACCACACTAGTACAGACCTTAGGCTTCTGGAAGGTACCCCCAGAGCCTCCTGCACTGGATACAATGCCCCTGCAGGTGGGGGCGGGGAAGCTGTCTTCTCTTTCTGCAAGCAACTTGGGTGTGAGGTGGGGGCTGGATACTTGGGTTGGAGGGAGTGTGAGGGAGTGCTGAGAGGAGAGCCCCCGGCCAGGGATGGGGGGCAGAGGCCAACTGAGGTTTTCCCATCAGAACTGAGACTTAACTGAATGAAAAAGAGAGAGAGAGAAAGAACTAAGAAAAAAAGTAACGAGTGGCGTGGGGACGGGTGGGAGGGCTGGTTACTTCTTGAACATGTCCTGCAGCGGCCCAGGCAGGTATTTGAGCACCGTGTCCAGGATGCTCTCCTCTTCCTCCTCCTCCTCCTCCCCGCAGCCCGCAGGGATGGCCTTCTTGGGCCGCGTCAGGCTCCCCTCGCAGGGCTGCTCCAGGGCTGCCTTCTCCTCAGCCTCCTTCTCTTCCTTCTTCTTCAGCCCATACTGGGGGTGGGGGGTGGAGAAGAGAGCTGGTCTCAGGGTCATGCAGACTCATCTGGGGCAGCTTATGAGGACTCCCTCAGCCTCAGTCCTCTCATCTATAAAATGGGGATGAGGACTCTTCTTGTAGAATTGTGACTGTCCCCAGTAACACAGAGACAGTGCCTGGGGCTTCCTTTAAAATCCATACCTGCTTGTAACAAGTTCTCTGCTCTTTTGAAATCCCCCAAGATCTGAAATCTGAAAGTTCTCCCATGTGTTTGGACCTGGATTTTGGTGATGAAACTTGCCTTCAGTTGATGGAAGGCTATTTATAGCCTCGATCTATTGCAGTGCCAATAATACCACACGTGTGTCAGTCTGTTTGGTACAGGGTGGCAGCTGCAAATGCGCTGAGAGTGACACCTAAGAGTAACAGGTGCTCAGGGCACTCGGGTACTTTTCTGAAATCCCCAAATTCTGGATTCTAAACTTGCTTGGTCCCCAGGGTTTTGGGTGGGAGACTGCAGGCCCACAGCAGCAAATGTTAGGGAGCACCTCCTATGTGCTTTGTCTCAGGTGATCCCGGTGGATCCTCGAGGGGGGTGTTCTTGCAATACCCAGAAGAGGGAAGCGCGGAGAGAGCTAGGTCTAAGGTCAGAGCTGGGGTTCAGGGGAGCCCGAGGCCGGGGTTTGGGGACCCTCTGGCCCTGTGTCCCTACACTCCAGGTGGGCAGGAAGGTGGTTCTGACCTTGTCTCGGATCTGCTGCCGGACCTTCTCACGCTCGGCCTCCATGCGCGCGTGCTTGGCCTTGCGCTCCTCCTCCTGCTGCCGCAGTGCCTCCTGCCGCTCCTCCTCCTTCTTCTGTGCGTCTGGGTCCTTCTCCTCCTCACCCCCCAGCATTTTCCCCATGTCCTTGGTGGCCCCTGCAGGGGAGGGTTTGGGAAGAGAGAGGGTGGGGTCAGAGGGCCCAGGGTGGGGATAGGGGGGCCTGGTGTTCTGAGGCCCTCTCAGAATACCTAAGTCCAGACCCTAGTTGAGGGTGTGGGTGCAGGGCTAGGGCCTCACCTCCGAGGGCTTGTTTCATGACGAAGTCCATGTCTACGACTCTGGTTAGCGTGCCCTAGCCCACAGCCAACTTCTCATGCAGTGCTCCTGGCAGGCCTGGCTGGCGAGATGTGCCAACCTGCAAAAGAGGAGTTGGGGGTTAGATGAGAGAGCCCTCTGCACAGGCAGGGTGCTGGAGTTAGACCGATGGTGGCCTCATCCTAGTTCAGGCATGGGACTCCATCTGTCTGAGGCCAAGGCGCAATGCCCTGGTACTGCAAGGAAAGGGGTTGTTTCTTGAGCACTTGCTGTGTGCCAGGCACATATACAGTATGTTGCCAAATGGCTGAGGTCCCTATTTTAAAACCATCTTGACCATATTGCTTGAATTTGATTGAAGGCAGGAGTCTCAGAAAGAGCATCTCATTTGGATGCAAGCAGAGCAGGGTTCTAATGCCACCCTCACTCCTTATTCGCCATGTGTGCTTCAGGCGAGTTCCCAAGCCTCCTTCAGCCCGTTTCTCCCTCTGCTAGACAGAAACAGCAGGGCTTCCTTTCCTGGAGCTACTGTGGAGACTGGAGAGAATTTCCTCTGGGGCCACGGGATCGACCCCTACATGGAATGAGCATGTGTGCAGGGCCCCAGGAATCAGCCTGGGTGAGGAAATGAGAACAGTGAGCTTGGGTGAACGTATGCACACTTCTGAAATTAGACAAATGGAGAAGTAAATTATTTTTATTGCAGCATACATGTTAGTTTTGTGTTTATAGCTTAATATTGATTTTTATTTTAAATTACACATGGGGGTTGGAGACGTGAGAATCTTCTTGGGGCTTAGAGCCCTTACAGTACCAGGCATGGGGCCTTGTGAGCACTCAGCTTATTTCAGTCCTCCTTCCCCTCTCCTTAAATCACCGATGTGCAGTTTTTATTATATTTTTATTATTATTTTGCCTCAGAAGATTTTCTTCAAATAAAAGCTTAATGGGAATCTCAATTTGCAAAATATGTAAAAGTGGAACTATTTAATGGTGGGGGGTAGGAGTAGAGACCTGGCATCCCCTCTGCCCTTGGCCTTCTTATCCCGTCTTCCCCACATCCCTAAGGATTTGGACCCCAGGGCTCAAATTCCTAGACATTTCCTTTTTATTTTAATCATTAAGTCTCACTGGTTCTGCTGTAGGCAAAGCCACCATAAATGCCTTTTAGGTGCAGATGGGACATCTGTGAGCTGTCCGAAGTGTGATGTGGCTTGATGGTGCGCTGAGGCCCGAAGGGCTCCCAAAGGCCTTTCACCCAACACAGTGCTGGAAGGCAGCTATGCCAACCACTGTACCACCAATGCTGTGTGAGTGTCGGAGATTTATATTTTGCTAGAAGGAAAAAGAAAAGTCCTGTGAAATGGTGACAGAGAACTCAGGACAGATATTATAACCAGGTTGAGTTCAAGGTCACTGACTGTCAGTCGATGATGGATTTTCCTCATTTCCTTCAAAATGAGAAAACATATTGTCAGATTGAGATCTTTCCTTAACATGGGGCCTGAGAGTTTATTTGAGGATTTCTACATGATCAGATCACCTGATAGGCTGTTTTCAGGAGAGAAAGTCAGGATGGAGTAGAAAAAAAATCCCCTTGGGCTTTGGCACTAGACATACTTTATTTGCAATCTGGCTGTAGTTCTCACTGGAACCTGGGGAAAGCATCACTTTGTTCCCTACAAAACGGGGACATATTAAGACTACCCATCCTTCTACTGATGTCTGAAGGAGAAGGCAAGGTACTGGTCAAGTACCTGGTGTGTAGCAGGAACTCATTAATACTAACCAGAGAACCCACACTGACCCAGAATTCCGAGTTTGAAGGCAGCTCAGCTCAGTCATTCAGTGGGTTTTTATTTGATTCAAAACAGTGTAAAAAGACTGCATTTCTAAGAATGGGGAAAAAAAGCAATTTAAACATTGAATGATTTCAGGAACTATTGGGTACTTCCTCCTGTGTTTACATGCTGCTCAAGGAATTGCCAGGTGGTGGTAAAAGATGCAGGTCTCTAATTTGAGATGTTTCAAATTGGTTGACAGGGCACCTGGGCTTTATTTCCAACCTCATCCCTAAATTGTTTCTCTGGCAAGTCTCTCCTGGACCAGACCATCCTTCCAAGCCCTTTCTCCCGCACTTCCGTTGGAGTGGTTCTGAAGCATGTGAACTGCTGGCCACCCCACAGTATCCTTAAACCCCGTCTCCTCTCTCGGTTCTGTTTCTCAGTCCTCTCCCCCATGTCCTACTGCTCTCTCTCCTCCACTTCCCCCTCTCCCCGCCCCTTCTGCCCTCTCTGCTTCATCGCTCTCCTCCGCTGACTCCTCTTTTCTCTCTTGTATCTTCGGTGAGGATGTGCTCAGGACCCTGACCTCAGCCTCTTTTCCCTCACCTTTCCCTTGGGAAAACCCATGCTTTCTAGGGGCTTTAATGACTGCTGATACTGATGACACCTAGAGATTTTATCTGGGCTCCAGACTCCTGTATTTGTTCATCCAACAAGTATTAACTGAGCACCTGGTAGGTGCTCTGCAGTACGTCAGGCACGGGGGATGTTCAGGGAACAAGACAAAGTCCTGTGCTCGTGCAGACTACATTCTGGGTGTGTATGTAGTGTGAGGGTGTGTGTGTGTGTAGGGAAATAAGCAATGAAACACTCAAGAAATATACTTGCCTTTCTCTGGCACACCTCCACCTACGGCACTGCTTGGACTTAACATGCTGTCTCTACCACCAAACCGTGTCCCTCTCCAGACTCCTCTGCTTCCATTTCTTCATTCGGCAAATGCTGTTACCACCCCGTGGCCCTGTATGCAGCATATTTACTCAGGGGCTGAGTTTTCTCCATGCCTGTGTCACACTCTAGGTGCCGCCTGCTTCGGGCCTGCTGGGACTGCTTAGCCAAGCCCAGTGTTCCCCAGAGTTCTGTTGCCTAATCCCAGCATGACCCTCTCAGCTCTTAAGCAATGTCTTGTGCACCCTGTCAACACTTCCCTAACCAACACCTCAAGGCCCAGGTACTCTGACACCATCCGCTCAGCAGGTGACTTTCCTCCCCCTTCCTGTGCTGCAGGGTGGGGGGTGGCTCTTGGATCAGGCATACCTGACTTGGATCCTCAACCTGCGACTTCTTAACTGTGTGATAATGAGTACTTGCCTTAACTTCTCTGGGCCTGGGTCTTCTTTATAAAGTGAGGATTACAATACCACTCTGAAATGTTAGAAATAGTCTATGGAATGCGTTTGGTCCATGATAGGGGCTCAGTCAGTGGTGGCTATTATCATTATCGACATGATTAATGCCAGCTTGCGTGAACTCCTGTGACCTCTGCTCCTCGCTCCTGAGGGAGGGGACCCCTCCTTCCCTCAGAGCCACCCCCCACTCTGCCGCCTTCACTCCAGATTTTCTCTCTTTACACCTCCTCCTTGGTCCATTCATCACTCCCTCTTCTTCACACCTCTAACCTCTCCTCCACAGGTTTTGATTTTCCCCCTCGTCTCTAGCTCTTGCCCAGAACTTACCTTTCCCTTCACCTATGTCCTCTACCTTCCTGGCAAAGGGCTCTTTACTTGATGTCTCTGCCTCTTCACCTCGCAGTTGAGCCCTGTAGCTCTGTGAGACCAGGGACTTGCTGCCTCTGCACGGCCCCCGGACTGGCCTAGTCAGACTCGACAGTGGCTCTAAATGTCAGAGCCGGGAGTGTTTGCACAGCCCTCCATCCCTCTGTAGCATCAGGTGCTGAGGGTGACCCCTATCGGACCCCCTGCAACCCCCTTTTGTTGGCTTTCTTGAGCCTTCTGAATTCCATGACACAGCACTTTTGTGGTCCTATCAGACAGGTCCTTTCTCTCACCTTTGCTGGCTCCTTACCCTTAAAACAGCAATTTCAACCTTTTTCATCTCATGGCACACACAAAACTTATGACTAAAATTTTGTGGCATACCAAAAAACATATTTCTTGCCAATCCAACAAAAAATTAAGTATGATTTTGATTCATTCACAGCTATTGTGGTGTTGGCTGTTGCCATTTTTTAAATTTGACAGGCTAAGGGAGAAGAGGTCTGTGCCCCTGACTAAAGAGTTGGACACTGCATGTTTTAAAATTCTTGCAGTGGACCAGTGTGCTTGCCTGCTGCAGCACGCAGGTTGAAAATCAATGCTTTTAAATGCAGCTATTCATTAGGCAATCTCTCCCCCTCTTCTCTTCCTATTGCCCCCTCCTCACCCACTTCCTTGCTTAGGAATCTCACCTACTCTTATTTGTTTATGCCACAGATGGATCCCTTTCCCATCCACCCCTGTCTCTCACCCACCTCCCTTCACCCGCTGTCTCTCCAAACCTGCACACTTAACTCTCTGCTGTATATTATGACATGGATAATCTCAATTCATCCTGTCCAAGGAACGATCTCACCCTTCCCTCCTCCACCTGACTCTCTTCTCTTGCATGCCTGGTTCCACTTGGCCTCAACTGAAAACTCCAGACTCAGAGAATTCTTCGTTTATTCACTCAAACACTTACTCACACTACAAATATTTTTTGAGCACCAGTGCTCTGCCAGCCATTGTTCTGGGTGCCGATGCTGTGGCAGGGCACGAAGAAGCCTCAGTGTTTGCTGTGAGAGCATGCAGTCGGCTGGGGAGGCAGACATTAGGCAAAGCCCACACGAGGAACTGGTGAGCTGCAGTTGCAGTGGGGAGCTGAGGGAGAAGTCCAGAGGCTGTAGCGGCCTCACAGTGCTTTCTGTGTGCATACCCCCTGCTCTCCCATGGCAGCTGATGCCTAGGTCGGGGCCTCAAGGTTCTGGATTTGTGCATGAACTTCAGCTCTGTGTCTGTCCCAGCTCTCATTCATCCTCCACATGGCCGTCCGATTAATCTTCCTGAAGGGCATACCTCATGCAAACACACCCTGCCCTGGCGCCACAGAACCTCAGAGTCCTTGTGCTGACCTTCAAGTCCTGCACAGTCCAGCACCTGCCTGCGTTGCCATCCATCGCTACCCCTCGCATGTGGCTCTGCTCAGCGGCACCCCAGCATGTGGTATTCTTTCCAAACCTGGGGTACTTGTTCATGTCGTTCCCACAGCCTGGAAACCCCTCAACCTCTTCTCTGCCAGTTCAAATCCTGGCCCCACTACTTACTTTTAAGTGACCTCAAGCAAGTGACTTAATCTTTTCTCATCTGTAAAGTGGAGAAAATAACACTTGTGCCCAAGGCATGTAGGGGACATTAAATGAGGTAGTGCAGATAGAATGCTTAGCCCAGTGTTTGGCCCGTAGTAGGTGCTCAGGACTCACGGGCTGTCATAATCACTGTTGTTATCATTGTCTTCCTTATCATAAGCAGCAGTATTAATTTTCAAAGGTCCCTCTCAAACGTCACTCCCTCCATGAAATTTCCCTGTGTCTTTCTCTTCTGAGACCCATGGCACTTTCTAGGGCAACCTTGACTGCCTCCAGCTCATGCTCTCTGTGCAGCCATGTGTCTTTCTCTTCCCCATCCCTTGGGGCCCCTCCCTGTATCTTGTACATTTTTCCTATCCCAGAGTCCACAGCATCTCCGGGCTCACGGTGGAGCAGGGCTCAGGATGTGTGTGCTGGATCGAATGTCACGTTGTGTCAGGGAGTGTGTGAGAATGTATGCGTGTGAAGTGCACTCTGACTCTGAACTCAGGCATCGTGTGTGTTTTCGTGCGCGTGTGTGCAGATATTTTGTCTTATGCCTGCAGGATAGCTGGGGTCCAGCAGGTTGCTTGCAGTTGAGGATTTCGGCTGGACCACCAGGAGGCGCTCGTCAGCAGCTCTGCCGGGAGCTTTGGTTTTTATCCTGGCGCAGGAAGGGTGGCGGTGGCGGTGGCGGCGGTGGTGGTGGTGGTGATGGTGGTGGTGATGCTGGGCTGGGGGAGGGGAGGCAGCGAAGGGGGTGGGGAAGGGCTCCTGCAGCACCAGGTTCCCTTGCCTTCATCACACCGGGGACCCAGGACTGCATCTTTAGCTTCTCCCTGACTCCCTCCCAGCATGTCCCAGCCTGTCCCAGCCCCTAGGTAGCTTAGGCACCTCCTCAGGCTCTGCTGATTGAGCTCAGGCTGTTTTCGGAGCTGGGCCCCTGCCCTCTGACAGACTGAGGCACCAGCAGTGTTTGTCCTTGTGGCTGTTTCGTGTGTGTGTGTGTGTGTGTGTGTGTGTTTATGTGCGCGTGTGTTAAATGGCTCAAGTCCAGGCTATGTTCACTGCAACTCAATTCAACACTCATTTGCTTTTTTGCTACCCTCTGCTAACAGCAGTGGCAGGGACAAGGGTTGTCTGCCCACCCCCACCCCACCGCACCCCACTTCCCTGGAAGGGAGAAGCACAGAGGAGGGGAAGGGGCAGTGGGAATGGAAGGGGGTAGGGCGCCTGCACCAGCAGAAGAGCAGAAGCGGTGGGGGCTTTGCGTCCCCCGCAGAAGAGGGAGCGGGAATCCTGGCGCTCCTCTCTGTGTCCCCGGTCCCGCGCAGACCGGCAGAGCCAGCAGCTCTGCCCAAGCTATCGGTTGGCCACTGAGAGCGCCCCTCCCCCCAACACACAGCTCCAACCCCAAGACCCAGCCGGGTCTCAAACTTTGCCAGGGGAGGGGGGCGGGCGAAGGCACAGAAGAGATCCTTGCGAATGACCCCAGGCAGCTTGCTGTGCTGCCCAAACCTCAGCTCCTCCTCTGGGGACAAATAGTCCCCTTGGTCCACCACCCCAAAAGACGTTTAGGCTCTTTTCCCTTCCACCTTTGGTCTGTCTGCTCCCCTTCCTCTGCTCTCTGACTCACTCTGGGAGCCTGAACTGTACCCTCCGGGGGCGGCTTCCTCCTCCCGGGCGAGGAGGGCCCTGGAGGGCTCTGGTTAAGTAGCTTAGATCGAGATCCCCACCCCCACCTGGGTGAGATGGAAGTTGTTCTCTGGGTTCAGACTCGAATCTCCCGTTGCCCTCGGGGCGGTCCTGACTCCCCAGGAGCCGGGCTGTTTCAGGCTTCTGCCGGGTGGAGGGCCGAAGGGGGCCCCCACCTCTTTCCAGTTTGGTCGGCTTCACTGCCTTTCAGCCTGCTCGCTAACCCCCTCGCAGGGAGCTGTCCTTTCAGTACCACGGCTAGAGTGGCCCGGGAGGGTGCTCGCTGCTGCGGCGCAGCCTCCCCTTCACGCGCCCGGTCAGTCTTGGGGAGCTGAATCCCCCGAAAGTAGTACTCCCCAACGTTCTGGGCTGCCCCACGGCCTCGACAGGAGAGCCAGGACCCTGGTGCCCACTGCTCAGCCCCGCCCTCCCGGCCCCCGGCCAGCACCGACCTGGCGGTCCCTGCAGCCGTCTGAGCCACTGCAGGGCTCCGCTGGACTCAGCAAGGCGGTTCCTTCTGCTCTTCCAGCTCTGCCGCCGCCTCGTGCAACTCCGCCAGGCGAGCTGGGGCCGCTGCTGCCGCGGGAGGCGCCCTCCAATCACGCCCCTCAGCCAGGCCCTGACGTGCTACCGCTCCCCTTCCAGATGGGAAATTCAAATCTCTCTCCCTCTCCCCCTCTCTCGTTTCTCCGATTCCTTTTCTCTCCCTCCTGCTCTCTCCCTCCCTCTCTCCTCCTCCCTCTCCCTTTCCCATTCTCCCTGTTTTCATCCTCTCTGTCCTTCTGCCGCTCCCCTTCATGCCCCACCTTTGCCTGTCCTCTCCCTGCTGGTCCCCCCTGTTGCCACCTGTCCTGGCCACAGCTATTAGGACCACAGCCTTGCTGCCTCAATGCACTGAGGGGTGGGGTGAGGGGGTGCGAGGAGATGGAAGAAATGTTCTTTAAAGCAGAACTCAGAGGTCACCTGCATGGGAAAGCTCTCCTTGATTCCTCCAGGTGGAGGTGGGCTCACTCCCCTGAGGGTTCCCACTGCGCTGAGAGAAACACCTGTTTCAGGGGGTCCCTGTTCCTCTGTTTGCATGCCTCTTGCCTGGGAGCTCCTAACGCACAGGACCGCCATCAGGTCGTCTTTGCAGCCCCTCAGCAGAGTGTCCCGCTACATGAGTGCTCAAGACATTGACAGGTACTGTGGGCAAAGCCCCCACAGGGGGTAAGGGGCCCTCCAAGTGGACTGAGAGGTTGAAGACTGCTGCAGCATCACTGTGGACCTCAGGCGAGTCCAGTCCCTTTTGATCTGCTGTCCTGTGAAAAATGAGGAATCCTTTGGAAAACTTTATTCCAGGAGTCCATTTCCTTCTCTCCTATGCCCAGGGAAGAAGAGGGTAACATCTGCCTCTACCCGTGGCCTTGCCTCCTCCTCTCACATGCATTTTTTGTTTTGTTTTGTTTTGTTACGTTACTGTCCCATAATGAGCCTTTACATTCAGCCTGCTGTCTGTTGACTCTAAACCATGTCCTCCAACCCAGGCCGATTTGTGGGAAATGGCTGCAGAGAGGAATGGCCTTGCGCCAGGACTTTAAAGGATTTGCAGGAGTTCACACCTCAGTCAGGGTTATGTCAGAGTGGAAATGACTTCTGCTCTTGTAAGGGGATGGCCTCCTTCCAAGAAGTGAGTGGCAAGAGCTTCAGAGGACTGGATCCGGGAGGGGAAGGAGGCAGGGTTTTTTTCCTATGGGGGAGGGGAACTGTTCCTCTGCACATGTTCACAGTGAGGCTTCAAAGTGGGGAAGTCCCTCCCCACAAGTCAGAGGCATTGGCGGACACCTCTTCCTCTCCTGGAGGGCCCTTTCTGAAGCTCATCTCTGTTCGCCCCTCACAGGCCGTGGGGCTTGGTTTAGGGAAGGTCTTTCTTCTGTCTGAGTTTCCCTGTTTAGCACTGTGTTGGGCCTGCAGCTTGCTCATTCTCGATTTTTATTCCCTTTTCCATGGCAGGCACTAATGGAAGGAGGGGCTAGAGGGGAGGCTGCTTGATTAGAATGCCTTAGACTTGGCACAAATGCCTGAGGGGAGTTCTGGGCAGGGAGATCTGAAATCCTGCCATTTCAGGAGTCACAGTCCTCCTCCCTACTTTCTCTCTGTTCTTCTAGAACAGAAGCTCAGTAAATGGGACCTGGCTGGTAGCACCGTGGTTACAACTGGTTTTTTTCCACAGTGGGCCTTGCGTTTGACATGGAAGTCAACCAATCTTGTCTAAAAACCCAACTTTCAGAAAAACACTGAGTTCAGTCCTGGGCACCACAGTTGAAGATGGAATTTGATGAGCTCGAATATGTTTAGAAGAGAAGGGGGTGGTTTGGTGGTGGGCATCTGGACAGGTCAAATGAGGGAAGGTTGAAAGATCTGAGATGTCTCACTTGGAGGAGAGAATGCTGAAGGGGGATCAGGCCTCAAAGGCCTGGCAAGTCTTGCTCTATTTGTAATTCCGACACTTAGCATGGTGCACAGCAAAGTGGGTGCTGAGGATATGCTTGCTGGATGAATAAATGGCCATTGAAAAGAAAGAGGAGTACTATTGTTTTTACTGGTGATGAAGGCAGAATTAGGGCAATGGGGGAAAGGTAAAGAGAGCAGACAGAAGCTCAAAGAGGAAGAACCTTCTATCAATTGAAGCAGTCCAGCCATAGTACAGAGTGAACAGGTGAGGTGGTGAGTTCCCTAGCCCTGGAGGATGGCAGTTGGATAGAAAAGCCCCCTTTGAATTCAAGCTTCTATGAGTCTATTAAAACTGCGTGAGCTGACATGAATCATGTCTAGCTGCAGAAAGTCTTACTGATCAATAAAAGGACAGCTCAGTCAAGTTTTGGTGGCTTCATCCTGCTGAATGATTAGGGATAAATCACGACACGGTAGCTATTGGTGCTTCCTGTCAAGATGAGATGATGGAGAGATGAGTACTTGCTCCTGGCTCGGTGCTACCCATCTGGACTTGGTTCCCAAGTGCTCTGCTATCACTGCAGAAAGTTGCTAAGAATTATAAGCATTTCCTAGTGATTATAATACTACTAATCATAGCAACCATCAGGATCCCAGTTTGCCTCACTCTGGTGCTTTGCATAAATTACATCTCTTCTGTAGTTCACACAAACCCCTGTTTTCAAGATGGCGAAGACAAGGCCCAGGGACATACAGTGAGTCTTGTGTACAGCCAGGATGCTGGCCCCAGCCTGCCTGACACCCAGCTCTGGGGTCCCATCACACTGAGCTGCTTCTCTTCTGACACATCCCACAGCCTATGGAAATGTAACTTTTGCTCTGCAGATATTTTTTTACATTGACATTTACAGTCTTCCCTATCTCCAGTTTCTCACTAAAAAAAAAAAAAAAAAAATTCACACCCTGATCGGGGTCCTCATGTCATGTGGGTTGCCAGCGTTTCCTTCAGTCTCCTGTGTCTCCAACCCAGCCGCTGCGCGTCTCCCCCCCCCACCCCCGCCCCCCACAAGTCCTTGCAGAGTCTGCTCTCTGGACATCTTCTCAGAGTCACCTGGTAAAATATGGGTATGGCTCCACTTAAGGTGTCTTACCCAGGCTGGTGCTGAATTTCTACTTTTATTCATGAGTGCTGTGGGCTGGGGCAGGGGGCCAGATTTGAACAGATTTTTAAAATGGTATGTACATGCCTTGAATGTTCACCAGGAAGCCAATCAAGAGAGCTAATGTCAGTACTTTGTGTGGGGATCGAGGAACAGTGTGTGCGGAATGACAACTGTCGCAGATCATAAATGCGGCAATCAGGACGGTGATTGTCCAAAGGTCAGCTGATCTCTCCCCTGCAACCACCTGCATACAAAGGGCAGCACAGGAGGCGAGGAGGCATCTAGGAATCACGCTGGCCTTCATCCCTGGTCTGGAGCCTGCTGTCTGGGTCTGACCGACAGCTGAAGGCTCCAGATGCCAACTCCACTTCCTGCTATTCTGGCTTGAGCCTGGAGGGGCAGAATTGTGCTTGGTTTGAAGGGGTGGCCATGTGCCCTGGGCAGAAAGAGAGCTGTGGGGGCAGTGTACAGAGGAGGGCTCTAGGACGCCTGGCCCATCTCATGAGTGGCTTCCCTCTTGTCACTCATAATGGCCAGGGTGCCATCACTGTCCTGGGGTGAGGTTGGGGTCCCAGCCATTCTCCTTCAACATGGAATGACACGTGTGGAGGCCAACCCACTGGTGTGCAACAGTGCGTTTGCATGCATGTCCACCAGGGTGGAGCCGTGCAGGAAGTGGGCAGCACCCATGCAGGGGGCAATGGGGGCAAGTAGGGCAAGTGTGGGTCTGCTGCCGTTTGTGTGGTGCTGGTGTGTCCCTCCCAATGTGAAGTGACTGGTGTGAGTGTATCAACCATGTGTGGTAGTGTGTAGCCACGTGGGTTGTTGCTGCAGTGGAATGTGTCAATGGCGTTGTGCGATGGTTTGGATGTAAGGTGAGGGTGCTGTGCACGACTGTGTGTTGTGCAGTGTGCAACCACGGAGGGTGACGTTTGCATAGACTGCCACATGGAAAGGCTCTGGGGACATTCCGACATAATGGCCCATGTCTAACTTGCTGGCAGTGAGAGAGGCTGTAGGTGATGTTACCATTGGTGTGCACTGGTGCCATCACTGGGGGTAAACGTGCAGATGTGTGTCATAAAGGAATGGCGCCTGCATCACTGCCATTATGTAGGGCAGAAGGGGTGTATGTGTGCATCAGGAGTGTGTCACCACCTGAGAGTAGGCATGCAGGCTAAGTGTGTCAATGAGAGTGACTGACCCCTCCTTTTCCATCTTCCCCCACCAGACAGGCTTATGGTGACCCAACCTGCTAGCCATGGCCCCACCTGGCAGGCTGTGGAAATTTTTGACTCTCCATTCTCTACTTCCGTTTCTCAGAAGGAGGGCCACACCCTGGTGTGTGTGTGTGTGTGTGTGTGTGTGTGTGTGTGTGTGTGTGTGTGTGTTACGCAACTCCTTGAGGAGTCCCTCTCTCTCATTCTCAGAGCCCTGCCCTCACTCTGAGCCCCTCCCAGCCCAGCATCCCGCTGCCAGCTCCTCAGAGGTCCTCTGCCACCCTCCATCCTGTCCCATCCTCCCAGACCCAGGCACTCATTGGCGTGTCAAAGCAGTCCTCTGCCAGCCCCCATGCAGAACCTAGGATGTCCCCACACGGTCACTTGCCTCTTGTGTTGAGCTCTCCTGAAACTGTGCATTTTCACGTCTGCTCTGCCAGCCTGCAGTTCCCCCCACCCCACGTGGTGCAGCAAGGGCGTTTGGTGGTAACGTCTTCCTCCCTTGCCTCTGGATCTTTTTGAGCTCTCTGCCGCGACTTCTGTATCCCCTTCTCAACCCCAGCCCTTCCAGCTCTCTGGGATGTGGTTGGACCTCTCTGTCCACCAGAAGTTCTTCCTGATGACCCCAGATGCTCATGTCACCCTGGAGCCAGCCAGTGCACCCTGCCACACCTCCTCATTTGAGTACTAACATGGGGCACAATCAGGCGCAATGGACGCAGCATCAGAGTTTGCTCTGTGCTTTTGGGAGGTTCTCCTTCCAGAATGTCTGTCCACCCTGATTGCACTGAGTCCATTTTCCTCTCCCCTTGTAAAACCCACACTCAGAAGGAAGAGTCTACCCCTTAGGATCCTCTCCTTAGGCCCATGGAAATAGAATAACAGAATTCCAGAATTCTGTTACTAGAACCATCAGCACAAGGCCATTTTATAATCACATTGAGAATCACAGGATATAGAATGACCAGCTTTCTAGCCCTTCTATATGTCTAAGAGTGGCCCACTGGGGTGGGGGACTTGTTGGGAAAATTGCAGATTCGTGGTTCTCATCCTACATGGACTGAACTAAAATCTCTGAGCTGGGAGCCCAGGAATTTGCACCAGTTACCAGGCCCCCGGGGATTTTCGATACACCCACTAGTTGAAAACCCTTGCCTTGTGTCAATAGAATCTTAGAATCATGATTTTGGGTCCGAATCTTATAGAAAAACATCATGGAATCATAAAATATTTTAGGATTAATAGAAGTTTAGATTAAATTACACACACAACTTTAGAATCTTAAAAAATCCTGTGAATCTTAATGTCTAGAAGTGTGGAGTTGGAAGTGGCCCTGGAGGCTGGTTTTCTTCCTGGCCTTGGAGGAATTTTTTTTTTTTTAGCCTCGCTGCTCCTTTTGGACTGGAAGACTTTTCCCCTCTATCCCTTGCTGGACTGCCTCCACTGTGTCACCTGCATTTGTGAACATAAATGTTCTTTCCATCTTGGCGCAAAGGCAGCTGGCAGAACCCCTGCCTGCACAGAGCCGTGAGCTGGGAATGACTTCTCCTTCCCAATGAGGCCTGCACAGCCTGGCCCTCAAAACAGGTCTTGCTCTTTGGTCAAACGAACGAGGGGCATTATTGCTGTTTCGTTAAAGCAGGCAGACATATCCGAGGAACACGGACAGCAGAGCTAATAAGCTCTGGTGCTTCCGCTCAAGGAAATGAAAGAGAGAGCGAGCATGCCGAGGGGCAGCAGAATGCGATCTTGGAGATTGATAGGCAGGCACGTGGTGTGTGTGGGTGTGTTGGGGGGAGGAATGGAGTGAAGGGAGGAGAGGAAATGTGCATAAAAGTCAGCAATGAAAGCTATGTTTCTAGTCATCTAACCCAGTGCCCCCGATTTACAGATACGGAAGTTTACAGAGGTATGGGAAGGGGATGAGACTTTCTTAATACCACTCAGCAACTTAATGAAACTCTTAACTCCTGGAGAATGTTCCATCCCAGTTATAACCAAGGCATACAGTTCCACCTTCTTAAAACACCTCCAGCGGATCCCTGGCTGGTGTGGCTCAGTGGATTGAGTGCTGGCCTGTGAACCAAATGGTCACTGGTTTGATTCCTGGTCAGGGCACCTGCATGGGTTGCGGGCCAGGTCTTCAGTAGGGGGCACTTGAGAGGCAATCACACATTGATGTTAAAACACCTCCAGCGTTCTAAGCATTGTTCTGGGGATGTTGCAGGTGTCAACCCTTCCGGCTGTAATATAACCTGGGGTGGTAGGTGGTTTTCATTTAATTATTCATTTACTGGACGTGTATGGAGGAGCTGTGACATGCCAGGAACTCTCCTAGGCAGGCAGAGATGTATAAGCAATTTTGGAGTTCCTATTTTCCCCCTTCGTTCCACTGTGAGAGATGCAAATACTCCATAGAGAGATAGCACATGGCCCAGTTCACACACCCAAGAAGATCCTTTCCTTTTGGAGCCTCTGATTGGAAGCACTCAGAAGGGAGCGGGGGAGAGA
Source organism: Anoura caudifer (assembly GCA_004027475.1). Lineage (NCBI taxonomy): Eukaryota > Metazoa > Chordata > Mammalia > Chiroptera > Phyllostomidae > Anoura > Anoura caudifer. Next base: position 47,646 of record PVKU01005540.1, on the reverse strand, counting down.
TGCCCAAACAGGGGACGATAACACAACACGCTCAGTGCTGTCCTAGTGAAGAGGCAGCTCTGAGGCGGAGAAGCCAATACGCACAGCTTGCAAGCCAGATGGGCCTGGGAGCCCAAGGCAGGGAAGGGGCAGGGTGGCCGTCTCTGGGGCTGCCCAGGTCATCTCTGAGGCATCATGGAGAAGACTGCCCTGGGCTCTGGCCACAGAGAGACATGGGTGACAGCTTGGCAGACCTCTGCCCCTTCCAGATGCTGCAACTTTTCTCTGAGACTCAGTTTCCTCTGCAAACTGGGGGGATGGTTCTGACCTCCCAGGGCGATTGTGAGGCTCAGACAACATAATGTTTGGGAAACGGCGGCACAGTTTCAGCAAGCATTCCTTCTCTTCCCCTCCTGCACCTGAGTGCGGCAGGGGTTTCTTCTGGAGTTGGGGGCAGCGTCACCATTAGACAAAGCCTCCTTCTACAATCTTGGTCAAAGGAATGTGCCTCATGATTTTCCTGAGTTTAAGTTGGAATTAGAAAGAAAAGAAGTGGAAGCTCAGAGGAAGATGGGGAGATGGTTCTTCTCCTTCACTCTTCCTCCCTCCAGCACACAAGGGACCTGGGTGTTGTGTTCCCAAATGGAAATCGCTGAAGGAAGTCAAGAGCAGGCTTAGACTTCAGGGTGAAGAACAGGAGGAATGTTCCACCCACAAATCTAAAAACAGCTGCTCTTCGCCACTCAACCTCCAATTGTTTCTTTCTGGCAGAAAAACAAAGTAAAACAAAACCACCTTTTATCTGGCAAACAGACGGGGTTGGAGAGGTCTTGGGAAGATGAAGCCAGGGAGAAGTTCAAAGGGCTGAGGAGGAAGAGATTTTTCATTTACTGAGACTCTCGATGCTGTAGGTGATTCATAATCTTTATTTGATTGAATCCCCATGCCAGTGCCTGTTACCTTAAATGTCATCACATCCACTTTATATTCAGATGGATATTCAGACTCAGCTTAAGCACCTTGTTCAGTAAACAGTGGCATCAGTATTTGAACTCGGTGGTCTCTATAGGTGGCCACATTCCCAGAGGGGGATTTGGTGTGTTTCTGGAAGCTGGGCCTAGGTCTGCAGCTTCAGAGCACCTTTCCCCAGCGTTTGGGTGACTCTGCTAGGGGAACCTGTATGGGGACTTTGCCACAGGATGGTCCTTAAAGGGGTGGGGTGGTCTATTCTGAAGATGCTTAAAAATGATGGGGGCAGTAGGTCAGGGTCCTGGAACTGTGTCCTAAGGATTTAAATAAGTCCCTCTGTGGCAGCCCTGTCCTCACTTCTGCTCAGTTTGGCTCAGCCTGGTTCTTCACACCAGCCATCTCGCCATCGCTCCTGCTCCCGCTCTTGTCTTCAGGTTGGCCCCCAGAGCTGTAGGAGAGTCATAGCTTTCCAAAACACGGCCTGATGGCATCATCCCCTCCTTAAACTGTGTGGTGGACACAGCTTATTTTGCCACCTAGCACCCACTCCTCCCTCGAGTGGCATCAGCTTCAGAGGGACCAACCTGTGTATTTCATCTGAACCCTGGGTGGATCATGTGACCCAGGCTAAGCCAATTAGCACATGGTCCCCTGCCCCTGGACTAGTTCAGGGGGGGACCGAAATCAGACCAGTGAGGGCCAGAGAGACTGGATTTGGGGACTTCTGCTTCTGGTACAAGTAATGGACTCTCCTTTTAGCTCCACTATGACGTGAACTGGGGTTCCCAGGAGCTACCACATGGAGCCTCAGAATGGAAACCAGCTCAGAGCCCAGCAAGCCAAGAAAAGGAAAACGCGCACCCCCAGCCCGATGACACTGTTTACACCTCGGATCAAGCTGTGCCCGCGGCTCTGCCAGGCCTCGTCGTTCTTCTGAGCCAACAACCACCTCTTCCCTTTTGTTCTTGCTAAAGCCGTTTTAGATTTTTTCTTTGACTTGCAACCAAAAGGATCTTAACTGACACAAAAATACTTGCCTTTAAATCCTTTAACTGTCTTCCCACTGCCTTCAGGAGAAAGTTCAAAGCCTTTAAATTGGCCTTTAGGGCCTTGTGTGAGCGGACCCTGACCGCTCTCTCCAGTCCCATCAGTAGCAGCCTGTGCTCCCCGCGGCGGCTCCTGGACAGTGTCCACTGGCATCTCTGAGCCTCTGCCTGTGCTGTTTGCTCCTGGAGGGGAAATGGCCTTGTCTGCTGTAACCACTTGGCAAGCTTTTACTCTGACCACCAGGGTTTAGCTAAAGCACAAAGTAATCCCTTCTGGGAAACAGGCTAGCCAGGGGTGTGTTCCCGCATGGACCCCGTTCTCAAAGCACCAGCGAAACTAAACTTGACACTCGTCTGACTCGCTCTCCAGCTTTTGAGCTCTTCAAGGATGGGGACTCACCAAGGCTGAGATAAGTCCTTTGCTCAAACGCAAACTGACCCCTCTAGGTGCTGGGGATACCACCGTGAAGAAATAGGCAAGCTCCCATCTGGTAGGGGAGGCAGATGCTACCCTATAAACACACATGGGGCTGGGTCCTTTCGGAAGGCGGCTGTGACATAACAGACAAGGGGACGCCTGCTTCAGGTCTCTGGGCTCAGAGCCCAGAGGAGGGCCCGGCTCTGAGCAGGCCAGCAGGCCACTTAATGAATGAATGGGAACCTCCTTGGACGCCCTGCTGCCCTCAGCCTTCCTTTACTACTGTCACTCTGGACGCTGCCAGAGCCTCTTTGTTAGTGACTTATCCCCCACTACCAGCCTACACCCCCTCTTCAGGGGGTCAGAGTTATATAAATAACATTTTTTTTTGTGTGTGTGCGACACTCACCTTTCCCAATGGAAACTGAACAAAGCGTCATTCTCTTTGTCTTCACGGGGCAGCTCCATCCCCGTCTCGGGCCAGCAGCACCAGGAAGCGGCGTGCTCCTCTGCCTGACTTTGATCGAGGCTCCCTCGGCTGTCATCTTTCCACTCCTCACTCCTCTGTCTCCCTCCACAGGCTGCTGTCAGCCCTTTGATCATCTCTGTGACTCTCCTCTGGGCTTTATCTGGCTCCATTAAGACCATGAAGCTTCTTCCTGCTTGTATCACACCCCTGCTCAAAAGCCTCCAATGACTCACCATTGCCTATAGGATCATGTGGAGACCCACAAGAACCTCCCTGGATCCCACTCTGCCTCCTGTGCCAGCCTATTCACCATGACCAACTTCTGTCCTACATAGGATTCCCCACCACGGAGCATTCAGCAGCACTAAGGGTCATTTTATTCCTTTATTAATGTACACCTCCTTGGTTGTCTTCTCCCACTGGATCGTAAGCTTCTTGAAGGCAAGGACTATGTCTTGCTCATCCTTGAATCCCTAACATTAATCCCAGGGCCTTCTCCACTGTGAATGCTCAACAAATATTTCCAGAGGTGAAATCTGTGCATGGCCTCACCCTACCTGCTTGGGGTTGAAATGGCTCATCCTGGCCCGTGTGCCTTGAGGTGCCTGTTTCAAGGTGAGACTTGTAGACCTAGGCCCTTGCTGGCCACAGACCATAATAATAGTGCTGACATCCTTATTTAAATCTTATTCCTCCCTTTATTTGCATTCTCGGTCCATCCCCATAACCCCATGAATTCCTTCCAAGCTTCAGCTCCTTCACTGTGGCATTTTGTCATTGGGATGTTTTTGGCATCATTTGTTGTGGTGACAGATGATTTGGCATGTTTGGTATCTCTGGAATCCCTACCCTCCACCACTCCCAGGCTTTATGGTGTGACTAGGGCTGACTCCATGTGCCCACTTCCATGGTGGGCATTAGACCCATAGCCAGCCAATTGGAGCATTGTTAGTTCTGGCCTCTGCGGCTGGCACAGGAATGAAAAAATGATACAAGTTAAGCCAATGAGAGTCAGCCCTGGGACTTTAGTTGGAACCAAGGGGAAAGAGGCTTTCCATTTCTATGGGATTGACAGGACTGGCAGAATGTGGGCCTGAGCAGCTGGACCGTTTTGCTACCATTTGGGGAGAGCCTGCCCGAGGGTGATGCCAACACAGAGAAGAACAGAGCCAAGAGAAGGGTAGGAGACATGCATGATGACAACGTTTGAGTGCCTACATCTCAATGTGCCTTTAAGGCTCATCTGCCCATGTACTTCTCTGGTATGTGACCAGTAAATGCCACTTGTCCACTTAAGTTATTTTGAATGAGGTTTCTGTCTGCCACCTGGGAGAGACCTGTTGTAATCGGTACTTCGGAGCTGTGAGTCCCCTCCTCCAGAAAACTGCTAATCAAGCAGGCCCTGGCCCTGGAAGGACCCACCATTTAATTATCTCACATTCCAAGAAGGAGCTGATCGCCCTGGTCTCAGTTCTCCGTCTCTAAGCACCTCCTCTACTTCCTGGTCCCCACGGTTATGTCGACTTAAGAGAGAAGGAGCTCACATGGTGGGTCCCTGCTCCGAAGCTTTGCCAAAGTTCAAACTTCATATCCAGAGATCCCAGTTCCTACATCCACATCCCATCAAAACTGCACATGTTTTTGGCCAACAGCTCTGCAATTTCACCCTTGAGTGGCATCAGCATTCTTGGGCTGGTGCCATCTGTGCCTGGCGATTCGTCTGTATCTCGTTTATCAACTGGAGTTGGAACATTTGTCTGCCTTTGTGCCCCTACTTCCAAAGGACAATCTGGAGGCAGGAATTTCCCCAAGGTCTTCCTCAGTCGAAGCCAAGGCAGAGGCTCCCTCAGATGTTCTGAATGTTGCTCTCTCATCTCACCTGAGATTTGTCAGCCAGAGCGGTGATCATCAAGCATTTCACCGGTCCTTTATCTCACCTCTTTCCATTGCATTCATTTGAAAGGCCTCTGATTGTTGGCCCTACAGTCCTTTTCAAGGTGACTTTCAGGGTGTCGTTGGACTGCATCATTTTAGACCTCACTGCTCCAAATAGGCTTCTGGATTCTAAATCTCAGTTTTAAAAGGTTTTCCTAAAGGTGCCTTTTTCCTTGCAACAGCTTCTCAGGGATTTCTCTAGTTGTTTAGCTTAGTTTTGTTTTCTCTCTCTGTGTAATGGCCTGATTACCCTGGACTGCTGTTGGAAGAGGGAGGAGGTTCTCTGTCACCTTGTAATGCTACCATTTCAACATGACTTCACTGTGGTAGGAAGAGAGAGCTGGAGTATCACAGAGGTCCCCGTGGCACCAGCTGGGAAGTGATCTTCTGGGCTCCTACAGATTCATCCTCCCCCTTGCTGCCCTCCCTTGTGCCCAGATGACCACTCAGTAGCTCCCTTTGTCCTCAGGCTCTTGGTTGTTTTCTGTCAATAGGAGGTGCTAGCAGGGATTGGAGGTGGGAAGAGAACAGGATCAGAGTGCCCCTTGGACAGAGGCCACCACTCCTGTCAACTAGTCCTTCCCACACAGACTGTCCTTCCCACACTATCCTCTGCAGACTTCCTCCTTGCCCTTCAGGCTTAGAGGTAGAAAAGGCTCCCCACCAATGCTGACTCTCCAAGGTCAGAGAGGTGGGCAGTCCAGGGCCTGTGGGTCCTTGCCAGAATGGTGCGAGCCTGGATGTTATTGAACATGGGTGGGGGCCATCCATAGGGAGGTTTTAAGTAGTAAGTCAAGTCTGCAGAGACCCCCTGGTTGAACCCTCCTGTTCCCAGTCCTCATTTGCCAATTTCTTTAGCAAATTGCCATTTTTGGAGGACCGAGAGCCTCCATTAAGGATTCAAGAGTGTTCCTCCCTCAGTTCTAGGGAAACCGAGGCCCACAGTTCCTGGGGTCAGTCCCCTCCTTCTGAGGGAGACCACAGCCACCGTGCCTCCCACCCCAGAACCTGGTGCACTGTGAGTGCAGGGTGGCCCGGCACTTGCGCTCCTTCTGTTCATGGGCTCCATCTCCCCAGGAGGCTGGCATTCATCTCCATTCTGTAGGTGAGGAAACTGAGGACCTAGCATCTCCCACTCCCTCTTCACCTCGGGATGTCTCCCTCTGTCATGCGACAACCCACACTACATCCTGTAAATAACTGCATGTTCCCAACACTTCTCCTCCTTCTCCTTGGAAACCTGTTCTGTCTTTGGACTTGCCGCGGGTTGTCAGGCTCTCGGCTTGGCTCGGTGAAGTGTGTGGCAGGATCTGCCACGTGGCATCGGAAGGCCTGGGGTGGTCCTGGCTCCACTGTTCACTAGCTGGGTGACCTCAGGCAGGTCACTTTACCTTTCTGAGACTCAGCGTTCTCACCTGAAGTGTGGTGGATGGGAACTAACATCTGTGATGGGGATTTGAGGACTTGTACTAAGTACCCAGCTGAGTATGGGCTGCACCAGGGCGATTAATGAAATAGTTTCCTCTCTTCTTCCTTCTCTCATTCTCTTCTCCTTCTCTAATTGGTTCTGCCTCCTAGATGTTTCTGGGGGTGGGCAGGATCCATACACTCATATGCCCGCAGGTGACAGACGGGGGGACACTGCTCAGCTCCTTGGGTATGGCATGGGAAGAAGCCTGCTTCCTGAGCATTGAGACTATAACCTGGGGGAAGCTGGCCATATGGAGGACGTGGTCTGGGATATTCAGGGATCTCTGATGTCCCTCCTAAAGGCTCTTTCCAACTCAGGCTGACACCCCCAGATGGCAGGATCCACTCAGAGTTCCTGCTACCCTGAAGTTTCTTAACTACATTTGGTTTCATCAAGCGGAAGGCCTTTCACTGGCTTTGGCCGGTTGTTGTGAAAGAAGTGGAAAGGGGCCTTACCCGTGGGGAGGGGTGAATCAACGTGATCTCTGATGTGCAGAGGCTGCGGAATGACAATGACGATAGCAGCTCATTTACTGAGCCGCTCTGTGTTGGCCGCTGGTCTCGGTGCCTTACGTATACCACCTTGTTTAAACTGCACAATAACCTTATGGTAAGAGTATTAGTTTTATGCCTATTTCACAGATGACTAAAGAGGCAGAGAAAGGACAGGAAATTGTCAAGGACAGGTCACATAGGTAGAAGGGGCCATTCAGGATTTGCATCCAGGCTGTCTGGCCCCAGGGTCTGCACTCACCTTTCTGCTCCTCTGGGACCAGGATGCCTGAATGAGAGATGGGGCTCGGTCCATGGCTGGGTGCTGGGTAAAAGGACACTGTGATGATGTGGCACCGTCGCCCGTGTCTCTGTGTCACCACTATGGTAGACACAGGTTGTTCTGTAGCTTCTTCTAGGCAGCACCTTAATGCTCCTTTGGGGATCCACACTTCCCTTGTTCTCTGGCCACATGATTTGGATAGAGTCCCTCAGTCCTCTTTCCCTCAGGCTCCAGGGATTGGCACATAACCCAGGTCCAGGATTTAAGGATGGACATGTGACTCAGGATGGTCCAGTAAGAATCAGTCCTGGAGCTCATTCTGGAAGTATTAGAAACACTCTCCTCCTGTTGGAGTTACTGAGCTGAGGAAGTGTGAGTCTTGAGCTACAGGGCTGCGGTGTGGAAACAGCCTAAGGTGGAAGCCAGGCCAGAGGAAAACAGAATTGATAGACATAGAGAGAGACCACGCCTTAATGATATTGCATAACTCCCAGACCAAGCCCTTCCTGAAATCCAGAATCTGCCCTTTTTTTCAGTTATACAAACTAATACAACCTTTTTTTTCACCTTTAAACTATTTTCATTGATGGTTCTATCACTTGCATCTAAAATAGGTTGACCAGCTCTGGCTGGGTAGCTCAGTTGGTTAGAACATGGCCCCGATATGCCAAAGTTGAGGGTTTGATCCCTGGTCAGGGCACATACAAGAATCAACCAATGAATACATGAGTGGAACAACAAATTGATGTTTCTCTTTCTTTCTCTCTCCCTTCCTCTCTCTCTAAAATTAATCAGGAAAAAATTTAAAATAAAATAAGGTTGACTGGCACCATGTTAACTACCGCATGCATGCTATTACATTTAGTCCAGTGAGGTAGTTGACCTGGGGCCCATTATGCAAATGAAGGAACCGAGGCTCAGAGAGATTTATTATGTTGGCTAAGGTGTCACAGCTAGTACGTGGCAGGCTGGGATTCGCCTCTGCCTTATGTTAGAAGACCGACTTTCCAGTCCCTACTCCAATACCTCCTGTAATGTTTCCTCTCCAGGTCTTTCCCACTTGCTCTCCTTGCTTCTGCTCTTGTCCCCTTTAATCCCCACTTCCTTGGGGAAGCTTTCCCTGGCTACACCTTCAGACTAAGCTCTCTTTCCTGGTAGACATTTTTATGGCACAATGTACTTTTTCTTCTTAGCTCAACTGAACTTCAACAATGATTTGTTTTTTCTGTGGGGTGGGAGTCCCATGGGGGCAGAAATGATGTCTGCTTAGCCATTGTTGCAGTGCTGATGTCTGGCACAGTGCCGGGCCCTCGGTGAGCACCTGGTAAATGTTTGCTGAATAAATGAATTGTGCAGCGTTTCACTCCCACGGTGGCCCTGGATCACTGTACACCTGTTTGACTGCAGTGCTGTAGCATCCTGACACTGCACGATTTGCTCCTGCTCTGTTGTTCATGGGGTGCCTGTGATATTGGATGCTTACTTATCTTTGTGTACATGCGGGTGGTTTTCCCTAGTGGACGGTGAGGTCTTTGAATTCAGGGGCAGTATCTCTCACCATCACCCTTTGAGTCATAGAAAAACAACAATACAAGAACTATTACTAATAATGAGCATTTATCATCTGCCAGGAACGGCTCTAAGGCTTGGTGGGCATTGCTGCATTGGATCCTTACATCAATGGTCTGTGTAAGTACTATTATTATCCCATTACACTTAAGGACAAACTGAGACTTGGACAGCTTATGCGGGCTCTTTTGCCTCTCCAATTTGAGCTGGGGCTCCGTCTCATGCAATCAGAACGGAACTGATGTCCCCGGTGTCTTTAATGAGGGACTGCTGGGCTGGGTTGGAAGGCAGTAAAAGTAGCAGAATGGCTGATGGGGAGCTAACAGGTTGACCCAGCAGATGGAGGCCTGGTTGTGCCCTGTTGAAAGGAAAGGAGTCTTAAATCTGACAGTCAAAGGAGGGAAGAACAGTGAGGAAAGGGGAGGAGGCTTAGAGCAAGGGAGTGGGGTTGGGGGAGACCTCAGGGTTGCTGGAGAAAGGGCGCCATGCATGAAGTTCAAGAGCCTGGCCCTCAGCACTTCCTGGCTTGTGTGACCTGGGGTAAAGCACTGAGCCTCTCTGAGCCCACTCTGCAGGGCTGATAATGCTAGGCTTGACCCAACACCTGGAAATTACTTAACAAGTACCTGACACAGTGTAACAGGCACCATGTATAGGACATGGGCCATGAACCAGGGCTTCTGTGAGTTCTTCACCTGCATGAACTCAAATGATCCAACCACCCTAGGAACAGGGCCCCATGATAACCCTGCTCTGCAGAGGAGGAGGTTGGGTAGGGCAGTACAGCCACTTGCTCAAGGTCATTCACATGTACGAGGCACCTGGGATCTGAGCGTGCCAGTGTGGTCCCTCCGCTGTACAAATCTGGCCTTCTCAAAACGTTTGAACTTCCTGATCAGGGAGAGAAGGGGCCGGTGTGGACAGCAGCTTCCTTTGTACTATTGTCTCTTATGGCTCCAAAGTTCTGTTTTCATGGTTTAGCCTGGAGGGACAATTCCCCTTCTCCCCAGCACTCCTCAGGGGCACTAGACAGATTCTGGTCAGCAAACCTGTGTGGCCTGTGCTGGCCCTGGGCCCAGAGACAAACAAAACCCCTGGGCTCACCGTTCAGCAGGAGGGGGTGGCAGAGGGGCACTGGAGCTGGGTTCCTCGGGCCCCACCAGTGACTTCTGGTGCTGCCTTGTGGGGCGGTGTCAGGCCTGGCCCAGAAGTAAGGAGCCAGCACGCAACACCCTCTCTCCCGGGAACAGCAGCTCCATGGTTTTGCCACATTTAATACCACCTCTGCTATTTACTTAACATTGCCCTCTAATTTCATTCACTTGCAAAAATAAAACCTTCACTGCATTCATTTAAAAAGGAAACCTCATCTTGCCACTTCACGCCGGAAAACCAGTGTCACTTGCTATCAGAGAGGGTAACAAAGCACATAAACACAAGAAGGAGACTCGAGCTGATGTCCGGCTCTGTCCAGTCCAGCTCTGGCCCTCAGTCAGGCTAGCCCTCCTGTCAGGTTAAAGACCCACTGGTACCAGCTCGAGACTTCCTCATGGACTGGAGGAGCGCTGAAAACAAGGAATCAGTTCCTCAGTGTTCAGCTTGCTATTTAAAGTGGTACCTGCTGAACCACCTACAGTCACTGAGTTCTGAGGCTTGTGCTCTGGAAAAGCTAGCAGACTCCTAAACCGCCCACCCTGCTGTCTCTGGGGCCAGTGGCACTTCCTCTCCCGCCTGGGCTCCCCTTGGCCTCAGCTCCCCCAGCGCCAGGAAAGCTAGGTCCTGGCAGCCGGGCTGCTGGGTACAAGACCCCAGGTTGAAATGGCTTACGGGGTAGCCAAAAGGGAGAGTACTTTGTTCTTCTGATTTTCAGTTTCTCCCTCTAGAAAATGGGGATCACACTTGCTGCCACCAGGGCTGTTTGGAAGGTTAAACTAAGATGTTAGGTGGCAGTGACTTTGCCGGGTGGCTGGCACAGTGAGCAGGGACTCAGGCACATGCCTTTCTGTCCTTTGACCCTGACCTGATCAAGGTGAGAAATTCCGTGCGCTGCCACCTTTGCCCTGTTTCCATTTCCTCTCCTACGCTCTTTCTCTTCACCTAGAGAGTCTGACTTGGACCCAGCTCTCCTCTCTTGCAGGGTCTGCTCACCTCAGTTCGCTCATCCTTAAAGTGGGAACAATAGCAGCTACCTTACCGAGTTACTGCATCAGCGAGAAAGTAGTCCGTCACCGGTAAATCTGTACACATGCGCAGATGGATTTTCATGATTGGTAGCCCTCCAGGCGGAAGGGTTATCGGGGCCTTCCTGGGCTTGGACTGCCTACTCTCGAGGGAAATCATCTGAGTTTGAGCCCACACAAAAGACTTTCTAAGTTCATGAGAGGCTGCCTGCTGATGCCTGCGCTGTTGAGGGGACTGCTGTGGGCGCCAGCTGAGGCAGCTGCTGTTTTTAGCTGGAGTCTTCGCCGCTCAGCCCCCCATGTGGGAAAAAGAAACGCCGTGCAGAAATAGCCCGTCCCAGGGGCTGCCCAAGAGAGGGCTTATTTTGACTCAGGATGTTGCAGAAGCTGTGGCAGCCTTGTCAAAATACATCTGCCTCTTCTTCAGCGGCCCACGGAGCCTCAGACTCGCGCCAGGACCTAAGCTCAGCTGCCAGGCAGGCACATCTGGAACCCAGCCCCTGGGAGCTGAGGACAGCCCCAGCTTTGCCAATAGTAACCACCTCCCACGCGTCAGAGGACAAAAAAAAAAAAAAAAAAAAAAAATAGATACCCTATGCCAGTGACATGAAGGAGAACTTGGTCTCGAGGGTTATTTGTCTCTGTGGCCCCTGTGTCTACATAGGGCCTGACAGGGTCTGGCAAGTGGATGAGGGAGTGTCCACAGCCATTTCTCTGTGGACCCTGCAGAGGAGGCTGCAATGGGGGTTACTACACCCATTTCACAGCAGGGAAAGCTGAGGTCCCAGCTCTGCCACCTATTCAGGACTCACATCAGAGGACTTCTCCGGCAGCCTCGCCCATCTCTCACAAGGGCCTTCCTGTGCAGGGCTGTGCCCTGTCCAGCGAGGCGCTCCTGTGCTTGGACAGACCCTCAGCTCGCGTCATCTCCCCCGCCAGGCGAAGAGGCCTGATGGGTCTAGTCTCACTTGCCTTTGCACCTCCAACATCCAGCGTGGGGTTGGTTGCACGCACGAGGGTGTGCCCAGGATGTGAGGGATACATGTGTCTTGTCCAAGGAAGATTCTGAGCCTTTGTGGTGACAGTCCTAGGCAGATGTGGACCGAGGCCCAGGGCTTTGAGCCCACCCTCATGCATTCCTGTGCTGTCAGCAAGCTCAGTTCCTCTCTTCTCTCTCAAGGATGGCTGGCCTGCTAGACAGCTAAGGGCATCACTTTGAGCTGCAAACCCCCATCAGGAGGTGGCTGGTGACAGTGGACAGGTCGGCACTGCCCAAACAAGCAGATTGTTGTTCTTCGTCGGCACTGTCTGAAACGTGGATGGTGTTATAGCGGGCACGGCGACACTGGTTAGCATTCAAACACACGCCAACACAGAATCCCTGCAGCAGGAATTCTGAAGAAACGCAAATGAGATCACAGCACGCCTCTGTCTGAAACCCTCCGTTAGCTTAGAATAAAACCTCTTCACTTCGAATGAAGTCCAAAGTCATTCCCTGGGCCTCCAAGTGCTGCTTCCTTGCACTTCTGTTTCTTCCTGAACACGTTTCTCCACATCCTGATCTGCCCGCTCCTTCTTGGTTTTCACTTTTGGGCTGGAATACCCCTTCCTCAAAGAAAGTGTCCCTCTTTTGTCTAGTTAAATGAGTGTGTCAGTTCCTTACCTCGTTACTCTGTATAATGGTCTTCATGGCACCCATTTGTCTCTCCATCTAGAAAAGTCTCTAGGAGGGAGGAACCTCATTCTCCCTGTTCGCTACTGTGTCCCCTCCCCCATCAGTACCCCCGCCCCCACACCGTAACACCCCCTGTGGCACAAAGAGGACAATCAAGAGACATGCTTCCTCAGTAGAAAGCAAGGCGATTTAGGATGCAGGCTCTGGAGCCAATGGCCTGGGGTTCAAATCTCAGCCCTGCCATTTACTGGCAGATGATATCCTTACTTTATAAATGAAGAAACTGAGGCAGGAGGAGGTTAAATAATCTGCCCAAGGGCACACAAGTGCTCACTGTGGCCCTGGGGTGGGGTCATGGGGCCCAGTAGCTGAGGGTTCAGCAGGGGATAGAAAGAAGCTGGTTGGTCTGAGGAGTTTGAAGCCAGTGTCATTACCCTGCTCTCATGGCCCCCTTAGAGTCAACTCCGCCATCACCCACTATCCAGTTGTCATCAGTCCACCCCCATGTGATCAGACCCTTCACTGTTCCAGCTCCACAACTGGACATCCTGCTGTACTTTGGTTGTACCTGTACCCCCCATCCCCCAGACCAGTGTGACCCCATTGCAAGAGCTTAGATGAAATCCCATCTCCTCACATGGTGGACAGGGTCCCTGCAACCCTCCAAGGCCTTACTCCCCCCATGTCTCCCTGCCCTAAACTGCCTGCACTTCCCCCAAACACTTCATTTGTTCCTGTCTCTGTGCCCAGCTGCCTCCCCCCACCTTTGTCCTGAGCACAGTTGCTCCTTCTTATCTCCAGCAAGACTCAGCCCAATTACCACGTCATCCAGGCCACAGCAGGTGCAGCAGCCCCATCCTGTTCTTGGCCCCTCATTGCACCTCAGCCTCTGTCCATCCTGGGACATTCCTCCCTCTTGCCTGTCCACCCCTGTAACTGGCCACCCGTGCTCCCCACCCCCCAGGTCTCTGGGCAGGTATGGCGGGCTCTGGGAAGCCTTCCTCAGTTCCCTAGGTGTTTGCCTCCATCATAGCCTTCCTACCCTGCACCTTCCTGCCTTCACCACCAGCCTGTCGGCTGAAGGCCTGTGGCCTTCTCTTCCTCCTACTCGCTAGCAGGCCTGGGGAAGTGGGGGTTAACTGTTGCCATTGGTACCAAGTCATGGGGCCTGTCTGTCCCTCCTGGGGCTCAGCTGAGCAAGGCTCCCCACTCTCTGCAATCCCGACCTGGACTGAGTGAGGGCAGAGGATGCCCATCTGAGGGACAGAGTTCTGGGGACTGGGCCATTTCCCCTGGAGTATGTGACTTTGCATGGAGGGCCTCTGCACTCAGCATCCTGCAGACCTGGCCTGGGTCCAGTCCCTGCTCCCCAGCTTTAGCTGCTGCTTTGAGCTGGAGGGTGTGGCCAAAGGGGATGTGCCAGAAAGTGTTTCATGATTGCCAAGGGGCTGGCGCCGTTCAGGAGAGGAACCAGTCTGAGTGCCCCTGGAATGTGCCGTTGGCCCTGGGGCCAGAGACCCATCTGGGTAAGGGAAGAAGCGTCCCAGGACCCAGTTTCTGCTTCTCAGGTGGCCTCAGATGCTGGAGGGCTGGGATAGACAGGGGCCTCATTTGCAAGCATCTTTCAGGCATAAACACTGCTCACACTCCTCCATATAGCTCCTCCAACCCAACCTGGACTGTGTTGCCAGAAGAATCTTCCCAAAATACTCCTCATATCATATTGTTCCCCTGCTCAGAAATTTCCTGCAGTGGCCTTACATTGCCTGGGATGAGTCGAGCCCCTTTGCTGACTCCGAAGCCACCCCCACGCCCACACCCCTGCCCAGCCCAGTCTTTCTGTGACTTGGTCCCATCTGGAGTCTCCCTTGTGTGTCCTTGGTGCCATCGCCTCATTATTCATCTCAATGCCCCCTAAGAAGTATGCTCCCTGTGTTATGTATGAGGAAGTGGAGGCTCAGAGAGGTTGACGGACTTGCTCAAGGTGGCTCAGCTGTGGTTTGGTTGTCCCTGGAGTCCTTTGGGGCCTGAGCTCAGCTGGGCCTGCAGTGGAGCTAGCCCCTGCTGCTCTGAGGCCCTCCGGCTGACAGGCAGCCGATCACCCAGCAGCCCTGGAGGGAATTTGTGCGAAAGCATCCTTTTTAGACAGAAGGAGGAAGGCCCACCACTTTGCAGGCAAGGGGTGGTGGCCATCGAGAAAGGCCCAAGGCAGCAAAGGCTTTTTGAGCAGCTTGTGAGGAGGAATGTGGCAGACCTGGTTTAAGTCCCAGCTCTGCCACCCACCAGTTCTGAGGGCAGGTCTCTGTCCCTCTGAGTCTGGGAGTGTATTCATAGGCTTGCTGTGAGAATAAAACACAATGGTGGTATATAGCAGGTGTTCAGTGAAGGCCCAGCATCTAAGACCCCTTTCTTTCTCTTTGGAGCTGGAAGAGTCCCTTTGTAGGTGAAGGAACTGAGCCTCAGAGGAAGGCAGTGACTTGCCCACAGTCATACAGCTAGAGTGAGGTGGAGAGGGCTAGAGCCTGGCTCCCTCTGCTCCTCACCCAGCCCTCTGACCTCCCTCCACTACCCCAGGGCTGAGCACTTGTGCCCCGGGGCCCCTGTGAGCCCACAGGTATGGAGAATTGATGTGCTGTGCTTGTCCTGTGGAGTCCAGGATTGGGATTCTAGGGGCACAGGGTCACCCGTGCGGGGCCCCTGGCTGCAGCATGTGTGTGCACAGTCAGCGGTGGGTGGCTGCCAGCCAGGCCCCGGAGTGAAGGAAGAAAGGGCCAGGGGAGCCACATGACCGAAGGATTGCTCATCCCCTGACTGAAGTCTGACCCCCGGGATCTCAGGAGGGGACAGGGGGTGAGGAGACAGGTCACCTGTGTCACTGAGACTGCTAAGGATAAAGTCACAAATGACTCCCCTCTCCTGGGACCAGGACCATCCACCGGAGGTTCCCTTGCAGTCCTGGAGCCCTGAGATTTCCAGCCTCAGAAAAGCAAAGGCCTGGGTGCAAGTCTTGCCTCTGTTATCCGCCAGCCATGTGACCTTGGGCACACTGCCCATCCATTATTCCCCCAGATACATCCCCTGGGCTCTTACTCTGTGGCAGCCCTAGGGACCAGTACCCAGGAGATCCTTGCCCTTAAGAGACTCAAAATCGGTTAGGAGCAACAGATAGTACCTAAGCAGACAAAAGACAAGGATAATTTCAGATGGGTGAGAAATGTGCTGAAGAAAATAACACAGGGTGAGGTGTTGGGGGGATGAGACATTGGGAGGGGTATGACATTGCATGAAGGGGTAATTTGCCAAGGAGGGGAGAGGCAGGTGCAAAGGCCCTGGGGCAAGAATGAGCTCACTGCTTCAGAGCAATAGACGGAAGACTAATATGCCTGGAGCTAAGGGAGTGGGAGGAGAGTTGGGGAAATGAGCCAGGAGAGGCCAGCAGGGGCCAGGTCACATAGTGCCTTGGGGGTCCCAGGGCGGACTAGGAAATTTAGGCTGAGAATAGTGGAGCCTCTAGGGATGTAAGCAGCAGAGGGACAGGTGGATGGGTTTGATTGACTTTTAAGACCCCTCTGGCTGCTGTGCAGAGGACAGATTGGGGGAGGGGGCTGAAAGTGGGGAGATGGGTTAGAAGGCTCTTCCTGCTCCCTGTGAAAGACGATGATGGTGTGGACTAGACCGTGGAGACACAGGGTAGTGTCCCGTCTCCTAACACCTCAGAGCTTAAGCTGTGTGGTCTGGAAAAGTGGTCTGCTTTCAGCTCCCACAGAGTGGCTGTAAAATTAAAATGGGAGAACCCAAGGACAGTGAGCTGTTGGCTGTGGAACCTGTGGCCGTGCCCCATCCCAGGCACAGGGAAGGCCTGGAATGCCTACAGGCCTGCCTGGGGTGTCTGCCCTCGGGAGCTGATCCTCGTTAGGGAAGGTTCCAGGCAGAGGGGCAGTGGAGAACCCGCTGTGCCTTGTCTCTGTGGCTCTGCTGGTCTCTTCATCTCTCCCAGGGGCTCCTGCATTGGAACATGCTCTCCTAAATTCAGTGCCGCCCCAGACACCCACCTCCCAGCCCCTGCAGTCGATAGACATCCCATCTCGTCATTCTCCTCAGGGTCCCACACAAGCTGGCCCCTTCCACCCTCTGCAACTGCCCTTTTCTACTCCCCCCCGACCCCTTTTAAGGTCACTCACTCGAGTTCTTTCAGCCTCAGGGCCTTTGCCTTTGCTGTTCTCTCTGCCTGGGCTGCTCCTCTGGAGGGCAAAGCAAGGTCAGTCTCCCGCTCAGAGAGGCCTGCCTGACTTTTCCCGCCCAACAAACTGCCCTCCCAGTCGAAGTTGATCGTCTACCTATTTTACTTTTTCTATGGCACTCTTGTCATTGGGCCATCATCCGTCTCCTTGCTGGCTGACTCTCCTGCTAGATAGGGCCCTGTGAGAGCCGGCCTCTGTAACCCCAGTGCCTAGTGCAGAGCAGCAACTCAGTAAAGGTTTGTTGAACCAATGAATGACCAGTTCTGTGAGACAGACACTCATTTTCCTGATGAAGAAACAAGCTTCTTGCCTCTCTGGGCACCCCCATTTCCATCAGTACCCCACCCCCATATTCAAAACTGTGACACAATCATTGGCTAGTACTCCTTGCCTCTTTGACCTCAGGCTGGCTGCCGGTATCCGCCATCTGGACAGAGCTTTTCACCTGCCAAATGCTCCCTGGACAGCATTTTGCATAACCCACACCTCCTTTTGATGGGCTCATTGACCTGTCCTACAGATGAGGAAACCGAGGTTGGGAGAGATGCTGCATGTTCCCCAGATCAGGAGGATGGGGAGGGTCATTCCTGGGGTGGGCACACAGACCTTCAGCCCTCAAATCTTCGCCACACCAGGCAGGACCTCAGAGGAGGATGTTGGGAAACAGAGGAGAGGGAGGTCTCGGGGTGGAAGGGAGCTGGGGCCTTCCCAGAGCTCTGCGAGCAGGTAAACCCTCTCTATCCCTAGTTTGCCCAGCTCCAGGGCTTGGAGCAAGAGGAACAATCTGTACGATTTTGAAGGATCACTTCTTAGCTCACACAGAGCTGACCCTGGGTCCTGCAGAGCCAGCCACCTGCTCCTTGTTCCCTCTTTAACCCCTTGCTGGTAAGGAGTGACCTCCTCTCCCCTGAAAGCTCCCTTAGCCATTTAGGTGATGGAGTTAGGTAGAGATTGGGTTCCCTTGCTTAGGAGCCCCTCTGCAGGGGAAAACCTGAGTGCTTTCATCACAAAAACCTGAGCAGCAGGGAGGTGGGGTATGCGTGTGTGTGTCTGGATGTGTGCAATATTACACAGTGCAAATTTATGTGTGTGCATGCATGTGTGTGTGCCTGAGTGTGCGCATGACTCTGCATGGGCAACGTGTGCATATGACACCATATGCATGTGTATGTGTGCGAGAGAGAGAGAGAGCTCACTGAAGGGCCCAATGTATGCTCCTGGGAGCCACTGTGTGCAGCTCTGGGCATGCCGGCCGATGCTCAAAGGCCCATCAGGAGTTGAGGAAGGTCAGGCAGTCACAATGATGCTTCCGAGCTTGGTATGGTTCCCCCCAGGCTCGCAGGAAGGCAGAGACGGAGAGGGGGAGGCTTGGAGGAGGGTGTAAGCCGGGGCCAGTCGTTGTCATCTGACCGACTGACCCTGTCCAGCTGACTCAGAGACTGCCAGTCGGACGGGGGGGGGGGTGGCTGATGCTGTCTGCCCAGCTGACTGATGCTGGCCGGCTGACCCTGTGAGGCTGGTGACTCATCTTGCCTCCCAACCCATTCTCTGGGAAACCGGCCTCAGTCAGAGCTCAGTACCAGCTCAGCCCTGACTCCTGATTCCCTGGATGTGACAACAAGAGGGTCTTTAGACCTTCACACTCATTGCCTCCCCAGTGTCTCTGGCCCTTACCTCCTGGTCTTCCTTTACTCAGTTTCCTCCTCTGTGAAATGGTATCATGAATCAGAGGTATATGAAAGCATTTTAGAAGGCAGACGTGCCAACACTCGGTGGTGCAGGTCTGTGCTGGGGCCACCACAGAGCCATTGAGCAATTGCTAGTGGGAAGGCAGGCAGGGTAGAGGAGGAGGGGGGTTAGGGAGCTGGGAGCATGAACCCCAGGGCCATCCTGCCCCAGGCGCTGAGTGTCTGCAGGGATGGCAGGTCTGGGGAGTACAGTGTGGTCTCCCGTGGACTTGGGAGGAAGGCATGGCCAGGACACAGCAGCGAGAAGGGAACATTGAGGAAGGGCATGGAGTCTGAAGTCTGGTTTGACTCAGACCTCTGTGACCTTGGACAGGTCACGCCCCCTCTCTTGGTTTCCTTTCTTGCAAGATGAGATCATGATGGCTTCATGGATGTGCTGTTAGGAGCATTGATACACTGAACAGGAACATGAGTGAAAGGTGCCTAGCACATAGTAGGTGTTCAATAAGTATCAACATTGGGAGTGGTCAAAAAATGATTACCTATGACACTAGAACACCTGCTATTCTTGATCGCTATGTGGCCCTGTGGCCCCCTCTTACAAGGCAGCTCCGGCATCACCCCTCTGGGCAGCCTGCCCTGCCCCTTGCTCCTCTGGGCTCCCCCAATGCCCCATGTGCCTGTCTTCTGCAGCACTTTTGGTTGGATACTTGTTATCTGCTTGTATCTCTGTCTCCTCAGAATCCTAGAGGGAGGGGCTCTGGGAGGAGTGCTTGTGGCTGATTGAATGAAGTTAGCCCGTGCCCTGCAGTGATTAGTGATCCCTGGGAGGGTGTGGTCAGGGGAGGGTAACCGACACTCAGTTTTTACCAGATGTTCTGCACATTTGACCTCATGTCTCACACCTTGCAAGACAGGTATCATACCCCCATTCTGCTGATGATGCAGTTGAGGCTGACGGAAGAGACTAGTCCAAAGTCCCTCACGGCTGGGCAGAAGGAGCTGGACCTGCACCTAGTCTGTTCTTCTAGTCACTGTGCCACTCTGATCTGGGGAAAAGAAGGGAGACCCCTGCCATGAGCCCCATGCTCAGGGCACCATGGTGCTCCCACGTGTCTGAAAGCCATTTCAGGGGATGCCTCTGCAGTAGAGGTGCCTAGGTATCCCTGCTGGCCTGGGACCTTGGTCCTCTGGGGCATACAGGGTGGACGAGGCGTGGGGGCCCTGGAATCTGCGGTCAGAGAAATTATTCTCGCCAGCAGCAGGAACCTGGGCCTGGGCTGCCTGAAGTGCGGAGCAGGTATGTGGAGGTTCGGTTCTGTGTTCAGGCTGTCTCCACTAGTAGGTTCACGTTGTGTGTTCCTGGTGAGAGTCTCCTTGTGTGTGCGCCACCCCCATGCGTGTGACTGTTCCCTGTGTGGGCCTCTATGCATCGCTGTGTGTGCATTTTCATAAGCACTTGTGTAAGCCTATGTGCCACCTGTTGGGTGTTTGTGCAAAGCAGGAACCTGTATGGCTGTGAGTTGTCACCACGCATCTGAGGATTTGCACCCATGTGCAAGTTTGCAGGTTTGGGAGAAGGTGTGCAGCTGTGTGGAGGGCAGGCTGTGGGGTGAGAGCTGTCAGAGGGCACGTACAGGCTCGGGGCCTCAGCGGCCACTGTCCAAGCCTCCCCTTCCCCATCAAGGTCGCTGCCTCTTGAATCATTCGTGTAGTGAAAATCAGTGCTTTCCTTGGTTCCACCTTAAAACATGCCTGGCACAGCCTTTATAGTTAGAGAGTTTTCAGTTCAAATCCCCGCTCTGCCATCTGCTGTGCGGGAGGCTGCTGAATTACCCACTTTCCCGGGCCCCAGTTTCCTCTGGCAGACGGTTGTGACGACCAGAGATGACACCCATGTGCCCAGTGCGGAGGAGGTTCTTTGAACTGAGTGTGCTATAGAAAGAAGTCTTGTCAAACCACGCGCGATCCCTCGTACACACATGTGAGTAGGGGACATTTCCTTGACACTATCACAAGAGCCTGCTTGCTTCCTGGCCAAGCTTGTCCTTTTCTCTGGCACCAGCTAACACAGAAGAGGTGTGACCCTCCCACAGCTGTTGTGGGACTCCGAATAACCACACGCCTTGGCGTGGGATAACGTGGCTTGTGTGGGCAATGAGCTATGCTGATTTTTTTGCCCTCTGTGGAAAGGCTAGACGTTAAGTTCTTATACTAAAGAGAGAGGCATATTCTATTTTAAAATGGATGAGTTACGTAGAACTTTTGAAGCGACAGGCTGGATAAGCTAAGGTGTGAGTTTGTTTGGTAGATCTTAGGACCTTCTCAGGTGGGGTCCACCTGGTGCTGAAATTGGATATTGCAACCCAGCTAAACTGCCTTGTTAATATCCAGGGGAAAAGATTCAGATTAAAAAATGCTTAGGGAGCGCCTCCACGGAGCTGAGAATTGCACTGGGTTTGCTGCCACATGGTCTCATTTCCTCTGGTCACAGGGAACCCCATTTTATAGGCAAAGTACCCGTCCCATTCAGGGTCACTTGCTGTGAAGTGATAGAGACAAGATTTAAGTCTTGGTCTCCTGCTCCAAGTCATCTCCACAAAGACAGCTATTTTTCAACCTCTTTTAAAGAAACAGAATCCTATTTTCGGATGAATTTGATGCGGAAGCCAAATGGGTAAGAAGGTTAGAATGAGGTGGCGCTGACGGAGGTGGCGGTGGGCCTGGAGACCCTGGGGTGGGTCCCTTCTCTTCCCCGAAGTGACCCCCAAAGCCCTGTTGTGGAATCTTGGGGCTTCAAAGAACAGAGCTGGAAAACCCTAGCCTCCAACTCCATGAGAAAGTCCGTGCCATGTGGCCTGGGTTGGGGACAGCTGTGTGCAGTGACTGACAACAGTGGGGAGAGGCAGATATGCTCGAAACAATGGACTCCAACCAGTGTAAGGGCCGGAGCTGCTGGTGCCTTGGACTTGCCAGGATACGTGTGGGTGCCCTCCAAAAATTCTTGGACCCACAATTCTATCCATTGAGGCCATTTTTTCCACTTTGGGACCATACCTCTGATTCCTCAATGAACACTGCAAGACAAATAGCAGTGACTTTATCAGCTAGAAGCATTTTTAAGTGTATTGTAGTTTAAAAAATACATTTACACACTTCCGGCCAAGATGGAGGCATAGGTAGACACACTGTGCCTCCTCGCATAACCAAAATAAGGACAACAAAAATTTAAAAACAAACAAACAAAAACAACCAGAACTGACAGAAAATTGAACTGTACAGAAGTCCAACAACCTAGGAGTTAAAATAGACACATTCATCAAGACCTATATGGGTGGAGTTGGGTGACAGCGTGGAGAGGGGTCTGGGCAAAAAAAAGCAGTGGCTTGTGGACACCAGGCATACAAGATGGCAGCAGGAGGACCTGGGCGTGCAGGCGGTGGCTGGTAGACCCCGGGCATGGGGTGGCAGCAGGCAGACCCAGTGAGGCGCACAAGGCAGCACAAGGCAGCTGGCTGACCATGGTCACACATACGTGCACAGATAAACCAGGGGAGTGAGACAGACTACGCAACCCAGGGTCACAGCTCGGGGAAATAAAGCCTCAAAACACTAATTGGAAACACCTGTGGGGGTTGAGGTGCTGGGAGAGATTCCCAGCCTCACAGGAGAGTTCGTTGGAGAGACCCACAGGGTCCTAGAATGTACACAAGCC
Source organism: Anoura caudifer (assembly GCA_004027475.1). Lineage (NCBI taxonomy): Eukaryota > Metazoa > Chordata > Mammalia > Chiroptera > Phyllostomidae > Anoura > Anoura caudifer. Next base: position 25,517 of record PVKU01005540.1, on the reverse strand, counting down.
CACCCACCCGGGAATCAGCACCGGAAAGGGCCCAGTTTGCTTGGGGGAAGCGGCGGAGGGGACTGAAATCTGACAGAGAGCGAAGCAAGCACCATTGTTCCCTCTCGGACCTGCCCCCCACATAGTGTTACAACCCAGCTACTGGGTTGCCCTGCCCTGGTGAACACCTAAGGCTCCGCCCCTCACATGTAACAGGCAAGACAAGACAAAAAAAAAATGGCCCAAACGGAAGAACAGATCAAAGCTCCACAGCAAATATAATTAAGTGACGAAGAGACAGCCAACTTATCAGATGCACAGTTCAAAGCACTGGTGATCAGGATGCTCACAGAATTGGTTGAATTTGGTCACAAATTGGATGGAAAATGAAGGCTATGCTAAGTGAAATAAAGGAAAATGTACAAGAAACCAATAGTGATGGGAAGAAAACTGGAACTCAAATCAATGGAGTGGACCAGAAGGAAGAAAGAAACAACCAAATAGAAAAGAATGAAGAAAAAAGAATTCAAAAAAATGAGGAGAGGCTTAGGAACCTCCAGGACATCTTTAAATGTTCCAACATCTGAATTATAGGGGTACCAGAAAGGGAAGAGGAAGAGCAACAAGTGGAAAACTTATTTGAATAAATAATAAAGGAGAACTTCCCCAATCTAGCAAAGGAAATAGACTTCCAGGAAGTCCAGGAAGCTCAGAGAGTCCCAAAGAAGTTGGACCCGAGGAAGAACACACCAAGGCACATCATAATTACATTACCCAAAGTTAAAATGAAGGAGACAATTCTAGAAGCAGTAAGAGATAAAGAGACAGTCACCTACAAAGGAGTTCCCGTAGGACTATCAGCTGATTTCTCAAAAGATACCTTACAGGCAAGAAGGGGCTGGAAAGAAGTATTCCAAGTCATGAAAGGCAAGGACCTACATCTAAGATTGCTCTATCCAGCAAAGCTTTCATTTAGAATGGAAGGGCAGATGAAGTGCTTTCCAGATAAGGTCAAGTTAAGGGAGTTCATCATCACCAAGCCCTTATTATATGAAATGTTAAAGGGATTTATCTAAGAAAAAGAAGATAAAAAACATGTATAGTAAAATGACAGCAAACTCACAATTATCAACAACCACACCTAAAACAAAAACAAAAACAAACTAAGCAAACACCTAGAACAGGAACAGAACCACAGAAATGGAGATCTGGAGGGTTAGCAACAGGGGAGTGGGAGGAGGAGAGAGGGAGAAAAGGTACAGAGAATAAGTAGCATAGACGGTGGGTAGAAAATAGACAGGGGGAGGGCAAGAATAGTGTGGGAAATGTAGAAGCTAAAGAACTTATGACACATGGACATGAACTGAAGGAGGGGAACGTGGGTGGGAGGGGGTGTGAAGGGTGGAAGGGAGTGAAGGGGGAAAATGGGACAACTGTAATAGCATAATCAATAAAATATATTAAAATAAATACAGAAATAAATAAAATCTTTAAAAAATACATTTACAAATTGTTTCCTAACATCTCTCTATCACTGGCTGTAATTCTCTTGCTTGTTTATTTTCTTAGTACTGTCTCTCTCTCCAGTGCAGACTGCACATCATTAGTAGGCAGGAGCCTTGTCTGCCATGCTCAGTGTGGACGCCCAGGGGCTGGCACGTGGTGCGCCCTCTGCACACATGGGTCACTGACCAGTCAAACCAACGGGACCACTGTTCCCATTTTACAGATAAGGAAACCAGGGCTCAGAGAGGTTCAGGGGCTGCCATGCCCAGGCAGCTGGTAGACAGCCAAGGCACAATTTTGATCTAGCTTCCGGCTTTATTGCTAGCTGCAGAGCAACAATGAATCGGATGAATTTACTCACTCCACCCTTACCCTGCTGAGTAGGGACGGAGAGTGATCAGGTTCTTGCCCATTAAGTCCTGCTTCCACCCTGCAACCCGCTGGTCCAGGTCCCATCACTTTGTAGAATAGGGACAAAAGACAGGATCTCCCTGGGGCCTGGGGAGGATTAATCAGCAATTAGTGTGCAAAACATTTTCCAGACAAATGTTAAGTATTATTAGTATTTAAATTTAGTTTCATCTTCCTTGCATCCTGACAAAAGGGAACAGATGGCCCTGGCTCCAGGTGGAGAGGGGGAGGGCGGCCAGCCCAGCGCCAAGCGGGAAGTGTTCAAGCTCTGGGCTTCCAATTAGCCTCTGCCTGATGTTGGAACCCAGGGTAAGATGCTGGAGGGTTGTGGGGAAGTCTTTCTCGTAAAAGCTGAGTGAAGGTCATGGGAAAGCACAGCTGGGGGTCTGAATTTCCCTTCCCAGCTAGGTGACCTTGACCAGGTCTTGGCTCCTCTCAAAGCCTCAGATCAGAGATATCTTCGGTCAGGGTTGGAGTGGGGAGTGGATGAGACCCAACGTGAGCCAGCCTGAGACCTGGTGTCCAGGCCGTGGCAGGTGCTCAGCGAACCTGACTTATTCTCTCTGTCCTTTAGGACACACAAGCTCAGGCCTGGTTTCTTCTGGAGACGTTTTCTGAGGATTGAAAATACTCTGGGATGTGAAATCTTGCAGGTCTGAACACACGCTATGGCTCTACCACTTGTGTGATCTCCTCCAGTCCGGACTTCATGTTTCTTATGTGTAAAATGGGTATGATGCTGGCACCTGCTCTGCCTGCCTGTTTGGTGAGATCAGCTGAGATGATGGTTCTGTCAACTGTAAAGGACAGTGCCAATGGGGATGCTTGCTGCTGTTTCCCTCCTGTTCTCTGCCGCAGGTCTCTGTCTTTCTGGCTGTGGAGGTGGGTAATAGGAAGTAGGACACTTGGACAAAATCGGCTTGTAACCCATCCTGGCTGAACCCCAGTACTGGGCTCTATCCTTGCCTCTCCTCCTGCCCCCATTCATTTGGGAGACTGGAACCCAGAACGAGAGCAGAGCAGCCAAGAAGGCAGCACCCTGCGGAGACCTGTGGGAAATGAACTTTCTGCTCCACAGTACTCTGTGCCTTGACCTGATCTGTTCTGTGGAATGTGGGCCAATCGCAGGGCAGGGCAGGGAGATAATGCGGTGCGAGACGCCAGTCAGGTGTGTGTGGGTGCATATTGCCCCAGCACCGGGTTTCCTCCCCCAGACCTCACTGTCTCCACCTGTCGGGTGGGGGAGGCATCCCCATGGCTATGCATCATAGTGGCTCTAGGAACAGATGGTGCTTCACACCTGTGGGTTTTCTGGGCTGCATGGCTCAGGCATTGGGAGCCTCAGAATGTGCATATGATAAAAAACATGAGTGTGAACTGGCATGAACTCATGAGGGGAGGCATTTAGGAGAAGCATTTAAGGTTATCTAGGTCACAGAGGCTCAGAGAGGGGGTGGGGCCTCACTCAAAGCCACACAGCAAGACTGAGCTAGACCTGCAGCCTGGTTCAGGAATCTCCTGGTTAGAAGGAGCTGAGATCATTTGGTCCAACTTCCTATCTGAGAGTTCCTGCTTACACACTGCCAGGGACAAAGAGCTCACTCATTACTTTATATGGCTGCATGTTCATTTTGTAATTGCTCTGGTCCTTGGGTATTTCTCTTTCACATTGAGCTAAAATTCTATTTCCAATCATTTAAGCCTCTGCCCTCAGCATCAACATGCATTGCTTCCACAGGCAGGTACTTGACCACAGAGGTCACATGCCTGGAATCTATTATTGCCCACACTCCAATTTTGCAGTTCCTTGTCTTAATAGGACAGATCTCAGGTCCTTACCCTCTTGGCTGGTGGGTCCCTCTTAGGGACCACCACACCTGCTCAGGACTCAGATCCAGATTTCCAAAGACTAAGTCATGAAAACTCCGGAGGCTGCCTCAATGAATGTACAATAAATGCAATAATAATTAGGTATTTTTATTAGTGATGACAAAATGTACTCAAAAGTAAAGGGGATTTTAAAGACCTTTTCAATTCATGCTTTATCGCGTGAATCAGTTAATCTGAAAGCCAATAAAAGTGTCCCAGTGCCAGAAAAAAAAATGCAATGAAATGTATTTTGGGAGACAGTAAGTCTGACTCTACTAAGTTATCAGATAATTATACCTACTGACTGAGATTCTTGGGGTCTTTCTATCATTCATGGCAGCCAGAGCTAATCAGAACATCCTGGAGGCCAATGAGTAAATGAATTAATTTCACTTGTTGTTATTTTGAATATGCAAAAGTTCAAGTGCATCTCCCCACTTATTCATCTCTTGGACCTTGGAGGTGTGTTGAGCAGGCCTGGGTATAAGACAATGGTAAGAATGCCAAATGCTGGAAGGTATGGTGGCCACTCTGGATACCCCCAGGCTGCCGTGCAAAGGTGAGCAAGAGGGTACCTGGTGGTTTTGCATTCTAAGCATCCATTTCCTTTCTTTTAATGACAGGACCCCAATTTCTTTTGAGGGAACTACTATTTCTGCAATCTCCTTTGTTGTGGTTTAGGTGGGGCTGAGCCCTCAGTCTGGGGCTCCAGTAGAGGGCACGTGACCAATTACGTGCAGGGTTTGACCAATCAGTGCAGTCCTTTCCTCAGGCTTTAGTGATTGGTTCATTGAGGGGCATGTGACTCAAGAGAGGCCAATGAGACTCAGTCTGGGACTTTTGCTGGAGCTGTCGGGAAGCTTGCTGTTGTGGTGGGTTGCTAAGTGAGTGCATTCTAGTCTGGAGCTGCAGGGATCTTCATGAGAATAGAACCTGCCTGGACATGAAACTAACCCAGAGAAAAGCAGAGCCAAGTCCTGGAGAGAAACTGAGGCTGGCTTTTACAGTGTCATTTGAGCTGCCCAGATCCAGCTGTGGTGGAAACCATTGCCCCTTGAGTGTCTCATCACATATGCCCCCAAATTCCCCCTTTTGCTGCAGTCACTTTGAGCTGAGTTTCTTTCACTTGCAACTGGAGATGTGTTGACCAGTATGTGCGTATAGGAGGTAAACTTCCTCTCCAGTCTTGAGGGAGATAGCTTCCCTGGGGACCTGGGTTGGCTGGGACCTCAGTGGATCCCCTCCCCGCATCCTGAGCAGAGTAGAGGGACAGGTCGGGTCCAAAAAGCAGGATGCCATCCTGAGAGATACCCTCCTGTCTCTCATCCTCACCCAATCAACCACCAGCCTCAGTACACTCACCTCTCCCTCCCAGTTCCCGGCTCCTCTGATTTTCTCATGGAACTATTATTACTCCTGCTTTGGGATACCTGCCTCCAGTTTTGTCCTTGTGAATCTTTCTTCTACAAACAGGAGCTCTTTCTTGAACCTTAGTCTGACCATAGACACTCGTGCCATAGCTCCCTAGGGCCAAAGCCTAAGCATTCCCACTGGCAATGACATTGGAGACCGCTCACCTTCTGACCCAACCTAGCCTTTTTTCCATCCCCATGCACTCGGACAAATCTAGAGTCCTTCTTAAAGCGCTCTCGCACAGCCCTGTCTTTCCATCTGTGCCACTATCTGGAATTGCCTGTTCTCACCGGGCTTAGCATGAAGGTCCGTCTTCTGTGAGGCCTCCCCATGCTTCTCCCCCTGCTCAGTGAGCCTTGTCCTCCCTGAGGCTCCCCAGCACCCTGCACATATCCCTCCGTCACAGAACCCAAACTGTCTTTATGGCCATTTCCCCCCACAGACTGGGAGCTCATCGAGGGCAGGGCCAGGCCTCATCCCTGAATCCTCAACACCCAGCCCAGCCTGGCACAGGGTGGTGCCTCACAGATCTCTGATATGTTGCATTGTGCCCATGGAACTGCTTAGTGCTCCAGCCCAGTTGCCACATTTTTTACACTTATTCACTTAAAACCACTTCCAGGGGTGGGGTGCAGAAGGGTCAACTACTCAAACCTCCACCTTGTCCAGGGGAGCAAGTGTGGCAGGTCCAGGAGGCCACCACATCCAGCTGCTGGGAGCTGAGACCCCCCACTCTACCATCATTAGGCTGCCTTGGGAAATAAACAGGGTTTCCAGGAGGGTGGTGGGAATTTTCAAGCCTTCTCTGACCCAGAGCCAACAAAACCAGACGTGGAAGCAGATGGCAGTGACCAGGAGAGTGCTCATGCTGGAGGGAGAGAGCCTCCTCCTGCAAGAGAGCTCTTGTCTTACAATTACTGGACTGGAGGAGGAGGGTCTGTTTGATTGACAGCAGGGTGGTGGGAGGGTGATGCTTTCCTAATCCACAGCTCGGGAGGTCCCCAAAGACACAGGCAGTTAGGTCTCTTGCCCTGGCTTCTGTCAGTGGGGGTGGAGGACTTTTAATGAGGAAAGGGGAGAAGGGAGGGAGAGGACCCATCTCCAGCACTGTGCCCCGAACTCCGTGTCTGGAGCTTGAACCCCATCGTCTCTTCTTACCCTCCATGGTCATTCAAGAAACTAGAGGCTAGCCCCGGCTGAGAAAAGGGAAGCTCAGAGGGGTAAAGTCATTAGCCAGATTCACACAGCCGGTAGGTAAGTGGGAGCAGAACTTCAAATTACGGCTTCACGGCCTCCTCGCCGTCACCCCAGCCAGACCGGTGTGACCACGAGTTTTATGGTCAGTTGCTGAGCCCTCTGGCATCCCGGTCCTTTCCTTTCCTGCCAAATGGATTATGTCAGCCACAGAACCTCTTTGACCAAAACTCATGTTCCTCACATGCTCACCAGAAATGAAAGTCCTCCCTCTGCAGGCTGGTGTGAGAATGGAGCATGAGCATACATCCACTGGGTCTGGTGCACAGCGGGGCACAAGGAACTGCTGGCTATGATGACCATTCTCCCTGCTGTGCTCTTGATTTGATATCCCTTGGACGGCCTATCTCTGCCCAATTCTAAACCAGTTGAAACTAGAGAGGATCCCACTGATCCTGTGACCTCAGGCAAGCCCATTCATCCTTCTGGGTTCCAGTTTTCTCCTCTGTGAAGTAGGAGTGCTGGGCAGGATCCCTGTTCCCCAACCTGGGGTTCTTGCACCTGTGGGGTTTTCTAAAGATAGTCATGGATGGGCGGGACAGGGAGAGGCAGCAAGGTGGGCATGGCTAACACGCTTTCGTATTTCTTCTCTTTGGATTGGCGAGGTATCACCTTGTGGTTTATCTCTTGCTGATCAAAGTTTTGACTGGCAGTTAAGTGTCTTTGATTAATAAAAAATGGGGGAAATAAATTAATCATGACTTAAATGCAGTGTGTTTGGAAATAGGATCTACAAAAACTCAGATCCACTGGGGCCAAGAGCGAATCAAAGGTGTCCCTGATGGTGAAAGGTTGGGGACCCCTAGAGTGTATGTCCAGAAAGCCCTCCAGTTGTGGACAGCTGGGTGGGGGGCTATGGGTGCTGCTGCCAGGGATGGGAGGCTCGGTCCCTTTAAAGCTCCTCTCCCCCTCACCAAGCCCCAGGCCTCTGCGGAGGAGGACATGCATTATTGAAAGCACATTTCAATACCTATTCACTCTGCTCCTCCTCCTGTGGGTGGCAATCACAGTTTACATAATCTGTCTCTCTGTCCTCCCAGGCAGAGCTCCCTTTGGGCTGAGTGGTTTGAGGAGGGGGAAGGAGGAGAGAAGGGAGAGGCGTTAACTCTGTGCTGCCACCTTGAGTGGTGGCCGGGCTGCCTTGGAATGAGGGAATGAGGGAATGAGGGCAGGCTCGGACAGTACCCAGCCCTGGTTCAAGTGTCACTTACGGGATGTGTGACTCGGGTGCATCACTTTGCCCTTTCCCTGGCGATCCTGATTATCGTCTCCATTGGCTCCATTATTGTCTCCCTGCTAATAGCTCCTGAACCCCTGTTTTCAGCCCAGGCTTCTCTCCTGAACTCCAGGTCCATCTGTCAACAGCTTGAGGGACAGCTCTGTTCAGAGACAGCTTAGGCTTACCATGTCCCAAACTGATCTTACCAGTTTTCTCCCTGTCTGTCTATCCGTCCATCCATCCAAACACACATTCACCTGTCCAAACACCCAACATCTAAACATCCATCCAGCTATCTATTATCTATCCATCTAACCGTTTGCTAAGTGTTCAGCATTTGTCAACATTGGAGGTATAGCACCACGTGAGACAGGCACTGTGTTTGACCTCCCTCTACTCAAAGGAGACAGACAGATCAACGGTAATTGTAATAAATATGAGTATGATGATAAGGAAAGTGTGAGGTGCTGCAGGAGCAGCGTGGGGAAGGGGCGTGGTTTGGAACACAGCCTTGGGGAGTCAGAGAAGACTTTTTTGGAGGAGATGACGGCTAGCCTGAGGCCTGAGAGAGAAGGGGTGAACCTTCTTTTCCTCTGTGTTTCTTGTCTCCGTTACCCGAGGGGATTGACACCCAGCACCCATTAGCTCTTCTTTTGGTAACAGTGTATCAGCACCTCTTCAGGAAGACCTACTACTTCCCACCCAGGGTCCTTATGGATTGGGTGGGAAGATGACATCATCACCCGCCCCAGGGGCAGGCGTGGCCCAGGCCTGGCTGCAGGGAGGGTTAGTGATCAGTCCACTGAGATTTGACCCCAGAACTTCAAGGGAGCCCTTGGGCACGGGCCGTGCTGTCCACGGGAGTTGCACAGCTGGCGGGCAGGTGGTTGCTATGCTGCCCCTCTGGGGGGGAGTCCACCGACAGCAGTGCGGGCTAGAGGACAGCAGAATTGAGGCATACAGGGGCCATCGAGTGAACCCCCGAGTTGAGGTGTGCCTCATGACAGCAATGTCAGACTTTTCTTTCTTCTTGTAAACCATTTCAAGTTGGGTTTCTGTCACTTGCAGTCAAATTGCAGGCAAATTGCCCTCATTAACAGTAAAGAGTCTCATTAGCAGTAGGAAAGCATTTCCCTATCCTTTGTCATGTTTGATTTTCACAACCGTCCTAGGAGGCTGTTTACAGATGGTGAAATGAATGCGTGAAGCTCCAAGAGATGAGTCAGTGGGACTCCGCCCCAGGTCTGCCAGACACGGAAGACCGGGCTTGATTCAGAAGACTCTGAGGATTAAATAAGGATGCTGGACAGTAGGATTCAGATTTGAGAGGGGAGGGCGTTGAGCAGGCTAAGGACCTTCCTCCCCTGTCACTTCATATTCTGTTGCATGACCATATTTCGAGGTCTAGCTAAAAAGTCACCTCCTCCTTGAAGCCCCCTGCTCCTCTTTTGCTTTTCAGCCCTCATCAGTATGTCCTTTATAACATCGGTCATTTTCAGCCTCCTCACGTCCCTTATTTAAGTACATGACTCATTTCCACCCAGGGAAGTCCATGCTTGACTCATCGTTGATTAGACCCCAGCTCCTTGCCCCACGCGTGGAACCCAGTAGGGGCTCAATGCCTTTTTTTAAAAAAAGTATTTGAAGTAAGTTAATGTCCAGATAAAAAGTACATTTTGGATGTGAATTACAGTGGCAGGGAGGCCGAGGGGGAAATGGAGATGAGACAGAGAAAGAGACGGTGAGTCAGTGAGGGGGCAAAGGTCGGTGGAGGAAGGGGGATGCCTGAGCCGGAGAAATGGAGAGAGCCCTGGGTGCGCAGCAGGAGGAGGGCCTGGGCTCAGTCGACCTGAGTTGGTGTTCTGTGGGGAGCCGATGGGAAAGGAGTCGGTTTGCTTCGAATCCAGTGGAGCTGGAGGGACAACCTACGGCACCGGTGGGGAGAAGCTGGTGGAATAAGGAAGAGCTCCTATGGCCCCTCTCCCTGCTGCTGGGGCAGGAGAGGCAAGATAACTGGGAGAGCCGACGGACCTGCAGGAGCTGGTGGACTGGTGAGGAAGACAAGGGAGGGGCCAAAATAACTGGGGGTCAGCAGCAGCTGGGACCTGCTGGTCCTACATCCTGGGACCTGCCCCCACAGCTGGTTGCTGCTGTTCGACCCTTCTGTTCAGGACCTGGGTTTGGAGTCCAAACCAGAGGAGGACACACCTGCAGCAGGCCTGTGAGTGCCCCGCTGTACTCTGGGCATGGGCGGTTGGCCAGCTGCCCCTCTCCATCAGGGCTTTGCCCTGCTCCGTCTCTGTGGCCTCGAGCTCCATCCAAAGTGATCCTATTTGTTGTATCCATCTACTTGTTTATTATTCATCTCCCCCCAAGGGGATGACATGGCAGGGAAAAGGCCACGAGAACAGGTGTCCCAGTGCCTAGCAGGGTGCCTGGAATGCTCACCAAATGCTGAGTGGATTAATGAATGGAAGGACAGGCAGGATGGCAGTGTGCAGTGTGTGTGATGGGGGCGGGGTGCTGCTGGGAGGTGGCGTTGACAAAGCACTTTGCCAAGCAAGGCTCCCAAAATAAAGGGCGTCTGGGCTCTGAGGTGAAAGCCCTTGAGAAGAGAAAGGCCTTTCTGGGCCTCGTTGTGTGGCTGTCAGCCTGAGCACAGCAGCTGCAGTGAGACGAGCGCCTCGTTGGGGGCCGGGTGAGGGATGCTCCTCTTGCCCCCGCCACACCTGCTCTTGCCAGTGAGGAAACCCCACTAGGCACCCTGTTGTAGCTGCATGAGACTAAAGGATGCTGCCTCTGATACTCAGGGAGGAGGCAGCCAAAGGCCTGGGCCCAGGACAGGACAGGGAGCCCCCCGATCCTATTTTAGAGACGATGAAACTAGAGCTCAGACAAGTGAAGGGTCACATTAGGAAAGAGCTGGAATTTGAACCCAGGTCTTTCTACCTCCCAAGCTTGCCTTCTTTCTAAAGCATGTGTAAGATCTGAGATTCCTTTCCAAGGAAGCATTTGCTGTTGCATTGTGCCCAGCCTGACAAAGGCATGGCTGGTGCCTCAGAGCCACCAGCAGGGGGGCCACTGATGCACCATCAGCCAAGTATATGGCCAAGGCTGACAACCAGGGTCAGGATCCCTTGGTGCATTGGCATTTGATCGCCTAAGAGAGGCCTTCTGAGCAGCTGCAGTCACTCCCAGGTCAATGTGATGCCTAGCAGCCAGGTGGTGATTTCATTCTGAATGGTTTGCTTGCTTGTTAGTATTTGACCTCTATTTTCCGGCAACTTGATATTCATTTCCTAGTTTTTACTGATTGGAAAATGAGGAAAGGTGGAAAGCTCAAGCTAATGAAATTCTCCCCCCATTCTTTTCCCACTTTTCTGGATGTCCTGAGTTAAACTTGCCAATTAAGAGGTGCTTCCATGCACTGACCACGAAGAGTCCTGTTATTATTCTTGAATGGTGGCCTTGGCTGCCTCTGTTCTCCCAGCATCCTGAGTCCACACGTAGGACCCCCGAGCTCCCAGCACTGTCGGCAGCAGCTCAGGGCCTGTCCCCGTGCACCCCACTCACATTTCCACACCCTCGCACTGACAGGATGCGGGAGTAGTTCTGGCCAATGAGCTGTACACACAGCCGACACACACCACTTCTGTGCTGCGGTATTTAAAGGTGGGTGTGAGTTCTTCCACCACTTTCTTCTGTCGCTTCTTAACAGTGGAGCCAGCCTGGACCCCTGAGTCACATTTGGAAGGAAGCTGCCAGGAGAGCTCCTGACCCCACAGCGGACTTACACAAGAAAGAAACAAGCCTTCGTTGTATTAAGCCACAGAGACTTCAGAATTAATTTGCTGCCATTGTATGGCCTAGCCGTCTTGACAAATGCTGTCCCTACAGCCTCTCTTCCATCATGCCTCAGTGCCTGGTGTCAGGTGCTGAGCATGGACATAATAAGACGTGGTGCGCACCCACGAGGAGGCAGTTAAAGAGTAGCAGATGAAAACAAATGAGCTTTTAGAATGCGGAGTATCGGTGATGTGATAGGAGGAAAAACGGTCTGTGGGAGCCACAGAAAGGGTGGCAAGAGAGAGGCAGGGCAAGTCACAGAGGGGTCCCTGGAGGAAGAGACTTCTCAACTGGGTGTAGTAGATGAATTGAAGTTAGTCCACTAGCTGTAAACTGGTAGTGTGCATTGTTTGGTCAGCACAATATTTAAATTTTTTTTTCTGGTAATTGACAATATTTGAAAATTATAAGTCTCACACAAAAATCTGGATTTGGGACTTCACTTAAAATAAAATCAGTATGTTGATCAGCACTGGGCCCATGTGCCTGCATAGCAGCAGCTGGCTGCGGTGGATGCCGGCTGCAGTGGACAGTGGACAGCTTTAGACAAGCTGCGTTTTTCAGGTCGCCGCAGCTTCCTTCATGCATTTGCTGCCTGCCAGCCCTGCAGACTTGTGGGTCTGCAACCTCTGAGTGAGTCAATTCTGATTAGATTTCCTTGGCCCAGCATATCCTTTTCAACCATGGGGCCAGGGACTAAGCATCCCCCAGCCCATCAGGGGATCCAGGAGCCCCTCACAGGAAGCCTGCCTCTCCTACAGCTGACTACTGCGATGATGGCCCTGGTCCAGCCAGGGTGGCAGAAAGGAAGCCCCAGGGACAATCCTGGAGAGGCCCAGGGGACCACATTGCCTGATCCTCCCATGGCTCCTCAGAGTAGAAATTTGCTGGTTTTGGCTGCCTGGAATCCACTCCTCTCCCTTTTAGTAACTGGCCCTTGATTTTCTTTTTGAGAACCCCGCCTTTCCTCAGTGTTCAACTTTGGAGGGAGTCTAATCAAGCCTCTGTGCCCTTTGCCAGCCAAGAGGAGGACACGGGACCCAAGCCAGGCCAGCTGGTCTCCTTCCTGGGGCTGTGAATCATGAGCAGAGTGGTGCAAGAAGGGAGAAAACAGTTGTGGCTGATAAATCTCAGAGGGGAGCCTCGATAAAACTGGCCTCAGTCTGCTCCCAGTGCCCTGGGTGGCACTGATTCCTGTCCTTTCCCAGGCCTGGTCGCCAGTGCGCCCTTTGGTTCTGGTGCTTTCTGATAACCTCTCAATAACCTCCGCTTCTGTATGAGTGGGACACATTTGATTTCTGTTGCTTGCTACCAAAACACCTTATCTCATATACAGGCCCTCAGACAGGCTGGTATGAACAGTCTGGGTTCACGTTGGATTCCCCCAAACACCCAGCTGGCACAGGCTGCATAGCCAGGCCTTGCCTATTTCTTACCCTCAGCTTCTTCTTCACCTCTGCTGGAGCCGCTGGGTCATCCTCTGCGGGCCCAGCCTTGCCAGAAACCAGAGACTTGGGATCTCTTCCACACCCACTCTGTGGTGCAGCCCTGACCATACTGGCCGCTGCTGGCCACTCCCTGGGTCCCTGGGCTCCCAGATCAGTTTGGAGGCTCTGGGTTACCTGCCCAGCAACCTGTCTCCATCTTAGGATAGGTCTTCCTTTGTGCTCCCCAGGACAAGGCTTGCCCCAAAGCCTGGGCTGAGCCTGGGAATGTCCTGCTTGCAGGCCCAGCATGGACTATGGAACCACTGGCTCCTTGGCCACCAGGTTTTACCTGTTCTGGGGTCACCTCTATCTCGTCTCCATGTGTATATCCTGCTTGCACTATGAGTCACTCTACACAAGCAAAAGTAACAGACTCTCTTTTAACCTTTAATACATATATTTATAAAGGTAGCATGATATCATTCTCATAAACAGGAAACCTGTACCATGTTCTACAAATAGAAGGTAAGAGTAAAAATATGTACATGGAAAATGCAATAGAATGATTCAGTCGCACCTAGATACTGCTGCCAGCTCAAGGCTGGGCCTCTGTTGAAAAAGAGGATCAACAACTGCGAGAGAGGCATGAAGGAGACACCGCCACCTGAGACTCTCCCTGATGTGATCAACTGAGAAGGAAGTGACTCTCGTCCAGTGGTATTCAACTTGAGCCTGAATAACTCTTAAAATGGTCTTGTGGACCACTGGTGGCTGGTGCCCACTCTGGAAAATGCTGCCTCAGCAGCCTCTGCTGCTCTGAGATTGTGTGGCCAGCTGCCTGCCTGGACTTGACCACTGCTGCCCACTCTGTGCCCACCACATACTATTCCAGACAGACCAGGCCTGGACAGCTACTTTGCCCAATGGATGAGCTTGCTTCTAGGTCCAGCCATCTTGGGGAGTTAAAATACAGAGAAGGATGCAAGAACTAACCTTTTTGAGCCCTTCCCAAGTGACAGATGCTGTGATAAGGGTTATCCCATTCCCCCCACATTTCAGTTATGCATGTTCCACATTCCTGATTTCTGCCATACCAGTACTGTTTATTTACTGAGTAATTTTATTGAGATTGAGTTGCCTTTTTAAAAGCACATCATTTTATTTTAAAAGAAAATGCTATATTATTTCCATAAATCACAGAGTTTGGTGTGCTGCTTATATTTTCCTAACATGCATCAATTGTGAGCTAGTAAAATAATAACCGTTCATCCTCATACCACCTAAAATCATTGCACACGTCATCCATCACACAGGAGCCAGCCTTTGGCAGATGCTGTAGCATCTTAGTTAATTTTTACACATCCCTGGAAAAATGGTTTACAGATGAGAAAACGGAGGCTCAGAGGGTTCCCTGCCTAAAGTCCTGCATGTTGAAAGGCTTAGGGCTGAGATTTAAATCCAGATAGTCCTACTCCTGGTGTATGGGCTCTTTCAATGTGAGCACTTTCCAAATGCATTTCTTTTAATCCAAAGAATTCTTTCAAAATGAAAACATGTGTGGAAATTCAATATATAGAACAGGACAAATTGGAGCTCTTTAAATTTAAGTGGGTTTATTTGGTTCGGAGCTTCTTCTCTGGGGAGCTTCCCTTGTCTAAATCTGTAACGGCCCTGGAGAACCCATCTCAGAAGCCCAGGACTCTGAGGAACGCCACCATCAACCCGCAGTGAGCCACCCTGTCTCTTGACTTTACTAGTCTCGTTTTCCCTGTGAGCCAGACTCCCGAGGGGCAACTTCTGGATCTGCGTTATCTTTTCTATCTGGCCATCTCTACTTTGGGCCTTTGCCATGTTGAAATCTTGAAAACTTCCATCTTGCCATCTTGAAATCTTCCGCTGGCCTTACTCTGACCTAATTATTCCTTCATTGAACACTGGTACCCAGGTTTTCAGAGGACACAAGAAGGATGGATGGATGCCTCTGATGGGTGCTCAGTCCAGCATGTGAGACACACACACACAGACATAGCCAAACACAGTAAGGGCCTGAGCAGCTGCTGCTCACTGACTCTCACCATTTCCTCAGCCCCTGCCTCTCTCAGGTGCCTGGTTGTACCCTGTGCCTGAGTCGGGACCAGCCAGGGAGCCCTGTGGTGCTGGCCACCCTCCATGTTGAGATGCCAGCGGTCTTGTCTAATTCCCCACTGTGGTCCTTGGGTCAGTGTTCCTTTTAGCAACTAATGCCTGATGTAAGTTTGGAGTTAGAATCATGCCTTACTCGGAGACCCTCCAAACCCCTCACTCCAATAGTAGGACCAACTTACAACTGTGCCAGCATCTGTAATATGAAATTCTGCCTGGCTCCTGGCCTCAGTCTGCCTTCTCCCCTCATGATGGAGTCTGTGGTCCTCCAACCTGGAGACCATCTCCTACTGAAATGGGTACTTTCAAAGGGCCCTTCTCTGCCAGGAGGAGACGAATCTCTCACTCTAAAACTATGGAAAGAGCTGGTAGAGTTCCAATAAATTTTAAAGATTCTTAAAGGACGTTCAGCCTTGTGGTGACCCCTGTCTAAGCCAAGATGGCTCTTTTCCTCAGTCCTCTCTGAGATGCTTCCATCTTTGGAGGACCCTAAATGGCCCCAGAACATCACCCTTTGGGCCTCCCATGTGCTGTGGCACCAGGTTAGGCTAAGCTTGAGTTTCAGGAAGCTTCTTTTAGGCCCTAGAGCTGAGTCCATCAGCAAACTCAAAACAACTTAAGTCAGTTTAAGCTAAGTCAACTCAAGTCAAGTGAAGTCAGCTTAATACTTACTTGCTGTGTATCTCTCTTTGCTTAATCCATACTACCCTGAGCCGAGCTCTAGTTTTGGGAAGGGTAGAATCCTACAGTTAACTAGACACGATCTTTACTCTTGGAAGTTGTCTGTTTTGAACATAGATTCCAGACTCAAACTTTTCCTTGATCTGAGGAACCCATTGCACAAGGGGCTGGAGAAAGAACTACTATTTCTGGCCTGGATACAGCCCAACCAGGAGCCTAATTCCTGGGGTCCACTCCCCAAGACTTCTCAAACTACCCTCCTGGGGTTGTCTGACTTCAAGACATCAGACTGCAGAGTCAGCTGGTCCCTCATCCATATGGGTCCTGAGTCATTCATTCACTCATTCACAAACCTGCATTGAGCACTTACTATGTGCCAGGTACTTTACAGACATTATCTCATTTAATTTTCAGCAATCAATGTGGGTGCAGAACCAGTAGGTGGGCAGCTCGAATTTAACCCAGCCCTTGTTTCAAAGCTTTTGCTCTTTCCACCTCATCCCACTGTCTCTTAGGACAAGTCAATAGATTTTATAACAAAGGGTGGAGATCATCGAATGCTTAAACAAACACATTCTATATAGAGGGAAAGAGTGCATTATTGAGTATTTTATATATGGTGAAATCCCACCTGACCAGTTTATTAGAATTCTTTGAGAAGTGAACTATATAGGGAGATAAAGGGTGACTTTTATAAAAGCCTTTGTCAAGTTTCTATCCCAAAGCCTATTAATAAAATCGATTCCTTGTGGAATTGGACAGAGGTGGGTGGTGAGTGGGAGGGAGTCTATTTTTGCATGGATAGAGAACTGGCTTAGAGACAAGAAAGAGAGGGTGGAGATAAATGGGTACTTGTTCAAACGGAGAACAAGTGTTCCCCAGGAACCAGTACCCTCTGGTCTTCAGTTTAAAACCCAGTGTGCAGACCAGCAGGTCCTGCATGAAAGCACGGGGCGCCCAGGCAAGCCAGCCTCATCTCCCCTCTTGGAGGAGCCCAAGGAGGGAAGTGCTCAGTGACACTGCCAAGCTTTCAGAGGCCAGGAAGCGCCTCACTCGGCTGAGATGGCAGGAAGTTGGAGATAGAACTGGAAAAGGTGACTGGGGAAGGCAAAGAGCCCCCGGCAGCAATCAGAAGATCTGAGCTCTAGGACCAGCAATAGCACTGGCTTGCTGTGTGACACTGGGCAAGCCCTTCCCCTCTCTGGGCCTTAGTTTTTCTCCTGTACAAGGAAGGGATTTGCCTGGATGATCTGAAAGGATGTGAAGCTTTGGATGAGAGAACACTGCCTTGAAGTAGGACCTGGTAATGAGAAAGTCTCCATTGCCCATGGCCCAAATGTTTCTTTCCGTCCCTGCACTGTGATGGGGGTTCACTGTCTCCATTTGTGGCAGTGAGGACGAGACAGAGAGCCGTGAGGTCTGCGATGCTGGGGCTCGGAGCCCAGCCTGGAATCCCTCAGTGGCATTAGCTACAATGACTCAGCGTCATAAATAGCTCCCATCTGGGTGAGCAACGATAGCTACAGCGATCGAGCGATCTCTGTATCCACACACACTCTCTCTGTGCAAATATGTGGCTCACTGTATGCTAAATATGAGGTGGCCTGGAGACGTTCCTCCTCTTAAAAGACTATCTGGTACTAAACTCAAGACTGTTTATTTAAAGAAACAAGTTTACAACTCTGCATGTTGGATTACTGGTAGTGGGTGGCAGAGAAGAGGCAATGTGGATGAAGGGACGCTGTGTGTGATCTGAGCTTGGGGGCCCCCTAGAGGAGGGGCCGAGCCTGCCTGCTCCACCTTCATTCTCTGTCTGCTGGTGGGGGCGGTGAGGAAGTCACACAGGTGATGCTTGAGATCCTGGAGTGGGGGTGTGGGGAGGGGACTGTTGAGCCAGAGTTCAGCAGAAGGAGCACAGGAATTGGGAGTGACAGGAGAGCTAGGTTCCAGCACTGCTGTGCCCTGCCGTCGATCTGGGGCAGTTCATTAATTCACTCATTCATTCACTGAACATGTACCAAGCACCTACAAGGTGCAGAGGCCACTTGGCCATACAGACAAGAAAAAGTAGATCTGAATTCAGGCTTAGCCACTTACCAGCTTTATATCTTTGGGCAAGTGCTTTTCCCTCTCTGAGCTTCAGTTTTCCCTCTGTGAACTGGGAATACTAAAGACGCCCAAGGTTTTTTGGGGAGGGAGCATCACTGAGTAAGGTAACATACAAGGAAGTGCTTCTCTGTTGTAAACGGCTCTAAAAGTGCACACCGATGCCATTCCACCACACTGACCAACTGATCCATCTCATTCCCACTTAGGGGTGTTCTTGGCGATTGTGGAGGGGAAATGTCATCCTGACCCTTACCCCAGGAGTGGGGGGCTCTGGGCACCACCCTGAGGTGACCCCTGAGTTCCCTGACCTTTGCTTTTTGACCAAGTTGGAATGCAGGGCACTTCAGTCAGTGAGCAGAGCAGGCAGCATGCCAGACACACACAGCTTCCTGGGGGAGGGACACAGGGTGCTGGAGGGGCGGGGAGAGAGCTTCTGGCAGGGCTGAATCCCAGACCCCGCCCAGGTATGCCCTTGCCCTTCTGAGGCCACCACTAATGCTGGGGGTTCCCAGATCCCAGAGGTAGTCCAGGGAAGCGGCCGTTCCAGCCGACCCAAGGCCGCTTACTGTCTTGTGGGCAGCCTTCCTAGAGCACCAAGAGTAATCCCACACCTCACCCTGGGTCTCAGCCACTCTGGTACTATTACTTCCTAACACAGTCTCCTCCAGCCCCATCCCACTGCTAGCTAGAATAAGAGTGTGGTGAGGGAGGACCCCGCAGTTCCCCGAAGCCTGGCACTTACCGGGACCTGATAATTACCTGCAGAGTGCACGAATGAATAAGTGATGAGTGGCGGAACGACTGGCCAGGCCGTGTTCCGAATGCTGGTGACTCCGCAGTGAAAAGGGCAGGCATGTTCCCTGCCATCAGGGAGCTGACTGTATTTGAATTTAAAACTAGCACCTGGATTGGAAACAGGGCAGATATTACTGGGGTTTTTTGTTTCTGTTTTTTTTTTTTTGTCTGGCTAGGTGGGGAAGTGGGGAGAGCGTAGGTGGGTAGAGTCTGCCAGCTGCCCAGGTTTTGGGCGGGGGAGAGCCTCAGGCGGGGCTACCTGTGTGCGGCTGACCTTTAAGGAGGCAAGGGAAGGAAGGGGGTGGTGCCGTTAAGTGTTGATTGCCTCCTGCCAAGTTCCAAACAGCCAGCACATTGACTGGCACAGAGTTGGTATTAAATACATTTTGTCCAATGAATGAAGGGTGGGCAGAAAACATGTCAGGATGACTCAGGTCTAGAGGCTTGTGGGAAGCAAGAGTGTTCATGGTCAGAATTATGATGACTTACACCTGACCGGGACTTTCCTGTTTACAGACCCCTTTCAGACAATAGCTATTATTCTCACAGGTGAAGCGTGCAGTCAGTGACAACCCCCTTACAGCCACAGTGTCTGATACTCCCAGTAGCCTGGCAAAGCCAAGGTCATCATCCCCATCTCACAGAGGAGGGCATGGAGGCTCAGAGCAGTCTTGATCTCGCACAGTTGGAACCCGCTCTTACTCTAGCAGTGGGATGTAAAGAGCTCACAGCCTAATGGGGACACAAACAGGAAAGTGGGTAGTTAAAACACAGGGTGGCGCCCAGTGAAAGCAGGTTGGTCAGAGGTGGCACTGCCAGGAGGCAGCAGGGAGGGCTCTCCTGGGAAGGTGTCTCAGGTGAGGCTCAGAGGACAGTGGAGCAGGATGGGCTTTCTCGATTGAAGGAATATCATCTACAGAGACATGGAGGAAGCCCGGTCTTCTCAGGCTCTTGGAGGAATTGGTTTGGCCTTGGGGAGAAAGAAGAGGCTGGGAGGTTGTTGGGGCCAGTGACCAGGGGCTTTCATGGGGCATAGGCTTTTAACAGGACTCTTGCTTTGTGCTCTGGAGAGGTCCTTCTGGGGGCAGGGGCAGTGGTGGATGGAGGAGCAGGTGGCAGGACTTGTGCTTGCTAAGCTGTGGGGCAGAGGGAGAATGGACTCAGCCACCAAGCTCAGATGGTGGGTACAGTGTGGAGATGCCGGCTCTGTGAGCACCAGCCCTGTGGAGCTGGAGGTCCTCCCCAGCTCCCAGGGAGATCAGCGGCAAGCCTGGTCTTTGCCCCAGTCCCAGCTCTAGCCAAGGCCTCTTCTGCCACCTGACTGCTCCCCAGCTGTGTCCTAGCAACCTCGCAGCCCTCACCTTGGCAACGCCAGCTTCTGCACACTCATGCTCTGATTGGTCTGCAAGGGAAGGTGGAGCTGGGATGCCTTCTGTCCACCAGACCTGCCCAGGGAACTGGCCTCGGCAGCCTGTGCCCCTGGGTTCATCAAGGGGAGGCTGGCCAATCAGATGAGGGATGTGGGTCTGGACACTGGACAGGACTCTGGACTGGGAACCCTGCAAGCTAGGTTCTGACCCCTGGTGACAGTCTGTCTGAGTGACCTTGGACAAGTCTCTTCCCCTCCCCGGCCATCAGTTTTCCCTTCTGTAAAACAAGGGGGTTGGATAACACCATCTCTAGAGTAGTCAAATATCGTCTTTTCTCATTTTTTATCTTTTCCATGGTTATTGGTTGGATTCTCTGTTGCTGGAGCAAATTTCGGTGTCAGACTTCAGGGATTTAAATCCTGGCTTATTCGGACAAGTCACTTCACCTCTCTGAGCCTAGAATTTTTCCTCTGTAAGTGAATATATCTCATGCTATCTTACCCAAAGAATTATGGAAGTCAATTAAAATAGTATAAATGAAAGTGCTTTATAAGTGACAGAGAGCTATACAAATGTTACCTATTTCATCACACGGGCTGTACTCAGTAATGATTTATTGAACCTGCCCTTCCACCTTCACCCCCAGCAGCAGCAGCAGCATGTATTTATCGAACACTTACTACATGCCAAGCATTGCACTGGGTTTTATTCATATTACCTCATTCTATCTTCACAACAACCATGTAGGGAACTTGCTTTTATCATTCCCATTTTCCAGATGAGTAAGTAGAGGACCTATGTGATTATGTGCAGAAAGAGCTCAGCCAGGCTCCCTAGCTTTAGAACTTGACCATCTAAAATTCAGCGAGGTGGCCACCTCAGGCTCTTCTTTCCATCTTGCCTGAACTCAGGATCTAGTCAGAGTTGGGTAGGCAGAAGCATCATCATTTATTGAGCATTCTCCACGTGCCAAGAGTTGATCAGCTTCTCAGACTTTTGCGTGCATGCTGATCTCTGGGGGTCTTGTTACAATGCAGATTCTGATTCAAGGGCCTGGGGTGCAGCTGAGGTTCTGCATTTTTAATAAGCTCCCAGGAGATGATGATGTTGCTGGTCTGTGGACCACACTTTGAATAGCTACGTGCTAGAGGACTTCAAGTGGTAGCTTACAGAATCCTGGAGACTTTGTCTTATTAGCCCCAGGGTCACATTTGGGGAAACTGAGGCTAGAGAGGCTATGCACCTTACTTAGAGACCACAGCATACAAGGGGTGGGTTGGAACCTAGGCTGCTTGACATCAACAGTGCCTGGGGCTGCAGACCAAGTGTCACGTCCTGGCTGTGTGGTCCCTGCTCAGGTTTCGCCTCTGTGGCTGAGGCAGGCAGTGGTCTCTGAAGTCCCAATAGAAACCCTCTCCTACCTTTGGTTTGTCTGAGCAGACCAGCTTCAGTGCTGGTGCTCAGGAAGTGCCTGTCTCAGGGTCGGGATTAGACCCTGCACATCTGTAACTCATCCCATTTCCCTCACCCTCAACCTGGCTCTTTTGGAATCCTGGCTTTATTTGAAAAATTTGATATTTTATTCGTCATGAAAATTTTGCATAAATTTTGTTCTAGTTGCACTAGATGTTTGCCTTGAAGACTGAGTTTTTAGCACCCGTTATGTTTTGTACCTGAGGCAGGTGCCCCTCTTCCCTACCTCACCCCTGCTGCAGCCAGCCCTATGTCACCTCCTTCCCCCTTCCTGCCTCATGGCACCAGGGTGCTGCCTGCACTTTGGTGCCCACCTGGCAGCCAGCCAGCCAGCCAATGGCTTTACTTCCCAGCAAGGGAACCCATCACTTTGTTTGCCCTTTGGCTGGCCTGCTCTAGAGATGGCAGCAGGACCTGTGGGCCTGAAGGGGGGGGTGTCCAGGGAATCACGCTGACCTGGGCTTTGCCCCTTAGGCACCTTACCAGTGGGGCGACCAAGGGAATGACTCAGTCACAATTAACACTATGCTAGCCTCTGCTTCACCCAGTCTTCAAGGCCCTTCCTGCTCTGGCCCCGTCAACGTCTCTGCCCTCATCTCTACCACTCTCTTCCTTACTCACTTAGTTTCTGTCCTGTAATGTTAGGCTTCCTCCTGCCCCAGGACCTTTGCATCTTCTGCCCGGACACTTGTCCCATGGTTGGCTCCTTCTTCCCATCCAGATGTGAGCTTCAATGCCCCTTTCTTCAGGTCCCCCCTTCCTGCCTTACGCAAACAGCTGCTGATCTCCAGGGCATGCCCCCTCTTCTATTTTTTCCCTAGCACTTCTATAACTTGGTGAAATTATTTGTTTACTCATTGCTTTCCGTTTCCCCACTAGAACATGAGTTCAGTGAGAGCACAGACCGTATCTTATTCTTCATTTCTCTCCAGCTCCTAAAATAGTCACTGATTGGCCCATCAAGGTGCTCAGTGAGTGCTAAGGAGTTAATAAGCCAAACCTGGGGCTTCAGTTTCTACATTTGTGAAATGGGATGACAACCCTAACTCCCCACAATCAGAATCAAAAGCAAAATGACCCTGTGGGGCCGGCAGTATTATCCCCAGTATGTAGATGATGAACTTGAATTTCAGAGAAATGGTGGGACTTGCCCCACATCACCCAGCCAGAAAGCGCTGGGGCTGGTGTTCGCTGCAGTGTGGAGGAGCTCCTGGCACCACGCCCTCTCCGAGTAGGCATTCAGCAACCTGAAAGCTGGATCTGACTTCCTCTGAGTCTCTTGCCATCTGCTGGTTGAACTGCGAGACCCTACTTGCCCACTTAGCTGTCACAGCTTCCTGAGGAGTCAAAGACAGGAATTCTAATAGCTGGGTTTTGTGCAACACAAAAGCCTGCCTCTTGCAAATGTGGAGATAGATTTTCTCCACGTTGGCAATCACTACACTGAATGTCTGGGGAACATTCAGTTTTTCATCTTTCGGGCACTTTACTGAGATTACCTTCTGAGCCCCATGCTGCAATGCTTTTGACACTTGCGGGAGTATCGGGGGAGTGTGGGTGGCAGTGTCATTTGTCATAGAACCTGGGGTTCATAAGGGCTTGAGCCCCCCAAGGCAACATCTCTAGGAGTTTGGTTTATTTTCCTGAGAGAAGTTTCACCACTGTCCACAATGCACCGACTTTCTTGAGGATTCAAGGTTTCTGATCTCTCCTGCCCTCTTTGGTCATCAATCTGGCAATGCATTTCACAAATATTTAATGAGAATATCCTAGGTGTTCTAACCCTGAGGATGCAGTGGGGGAACAGAATATATGCTGCTCTTGCTCCCTACAATATTGGATCAGTAGGGGGGACAGACGACACTGTCTTGACAGTAACTGCCCATGTGACTGTGGGTCGGTCCCTTTCCCTTCCTGGGCCTTCGGGTTTTAGCTTCCTTTCCACCCAAGTCCCCCTGCTACAAAGCCCTAGACGACCTCTTGCTGCTTACGGAGCAAGACAGGCATCTTTGGCCGGTTTGCAAGGCCCCTCAGAGCCCAGCTCTAGTCAACCTTTGACAGCACATGCTCCCTGCCCCCGACCCCCATTTTGCTCCATTTTTGTTTAACCATTATGTTTCTATCTAAACACTAGGCACTAAGTGCTTCCCAAATTTTAATTTATGGGTTTTTTAAAAAGATTTTATTTAATTTTTTTTTTTAGAGAGAGGGCAAGGGAGAGAGAAAGGGAGAGAAACATCAATGTGTGGTTGCCTCTTCCAGTGCCCCACCTCCACTGGGGACCTGGCCTGCAACCCAGGCATGTGCCCTGACTGGGAATTGAGCCAACAACCTTTTGCTTCATAGGCCAGGGCCTAATCCACTGAACCACACCAGCCAGGGCTGTGGGGTTTTTTTACATGCAACATTATTCTGTATTAGTTTCAGGTGCACAGCATAGTGGTTAGACAATCATATACTTTACAAAGTGGTCCCCCAATATGTCAAGTACCACCCACCTGGTACCGTACATAGAACTTTAACTTGTTCCGTCGTCATAGGAACCCCTTGAAATAAGTGTTGTGACTCTCATAGGCTCCATTTTAAAGGTAAGGCCATCGAGACACAGACGTGCCCACAGCTGCTAAGTAGGGTGGCTGGGGTTTGAGCACCGGCAGCCTGGTTCCTGGTCCCTGCGCTCACGGCTGCTGTGTTGCCTCTCTGTCTGCTCTGGGCATGGACCTATGCCTCCCTTTTGTAGGTACAATTCAATAGCCATGCCCACTTCCATGAAGGCTTCCATGATGCCTCCCAGGTTGAATGAATTCCCCTTGTCTGTGTTCCTACAATGCTGTGCACACCCCTCCCCCTGGGATGATGCTGTCCTATTCGACTCCTTTACTGGATGCTGAGCACCCAGGCAGGAGGGGCAGGCTACGTCTCCCGCTCTGGGCCACTCTGTGCCCACCCAGCATCCCATGTCATCCATCTTCACAGAGCAACCAAAGGCATTTTTAAAAATGAAACCAGTTTTTGTCACTCCCTGGCTTAAAACCATCCAGTGGCAATCCACTGAACTCAGAATAAAATCCTGGCCATGGCCTGAAAGGCGCTGCATGGTCTGGTCCCTGCCTCCTTCCTGCCCTCGTCCGTTGCCACTCTCCCTCTTGTTCACTTTGCTTCAGCCACACTGGCCTCGTGCCTGTCCCCAGACAGCCCAGGCTCACCTGGGGCCTCTCTCTGCCAGCGCTATTTCCTGTGCCTGCACGTGACCGACTTTTTGTCATTCAAGCCTCCATTTCAGACAGACCTTCCTTATCTGCCTAGATGCCTAAATGTTTTCATATTTACTTCTTAAATGGTTACTAACAACTTGTGTCCACTACAAGTCTGTCAGCCCCACGGGAGCAGGGACCTGGGGCATCTTGTTCAGCACCTGGAAGAGTGCCTGACACCCAACAGCCGCTCAGTAAGTTAGTGCCAAGGGAAGACAGCATCCCTTTGGGAGCAGACCTATTACTGTGCTGCTTGGCCCAGATTATAATATAATAAATATAAAATTAATATAATATAATATAATCAATATAATATAATATAATATAATATAATGTAAAATTGGTCTCATCTCCGGCTAAAAGCTGGGATAATTTCACAAGCTGAAATCCACTGTCTTTATTGCCTTCTTATTTCTTGCCTACAAACATATTCCCAGAAGTAAGGCAATTTTATTGACCATTGTCTGCTGACTTGCTTCACCAGGGATACTTAGAACTCTTTACATGTGTTTGAATTTGTCCACCTTAAGGAAAGTCGTTTCTAAGAAAACTAAAAATGGACCTACCTTCTGACCCAGCAATTCCACTGCTAGGATTATATCCTAGAAACCCTGAAACACCAATCCAAAAGAACCTATGCACCCCAATGTTCATAGCAGCACAATTTACAATAGCCAAGTGTTGGAAGCAACCTAGGTGCCCATCAGTAAATGAATGGATCAAGAAACTATGGTACATTTACACAATGGAATTCTATGCAGCAGAAAGA